>MU853416.1:0-58059 GCA_033297235.1 Trichocladium antarcticum
CGTGGGGATGGGGGGCCGGCGTCGCATGATACGATCTCGATGGTGGTGATTGATGCGGAGGGGGGGATGGCGGCGGGGACGTCGACGAACGGGGCGGCGTTCAAGGTTCCTGGGAGGGTGGGGGACGGGCCAATTGTTGGGAGCGGGTCGTATGTGGATGGGGATGCGGGCGGGTGCGGTGCCACGGGGGACGGGGATATCATGATGCGATTTCTGCCGTGTTACCAGGCGGTGGAGAATTTGAGGAGGGGGATGAGTCCCACGGCGGCGGCTGAGGATGCTGTGTCGAGGATGGTGCGAAAGTACCCAAAGGTATCGAGTGGGGTTGTGGTGGTGGACAGGGACGGCAATCACGGGGCAGCAGCTTCAGGATGGACCTTCACATACTCGTTCCGGGGCGGAAATATGAGAGCGGCCCAGGTCGTGACCATCCCGCCGCTGCAGGGAGCAGTGGACGATGGAGGAGCATATCACGAAATGTTGTAAGAACTGATTTCAACCCCAACCCACAGATCCGCAAAGAGCATGGAATGCCTTGGACCCCCGCTGATCCGGGGAGCTGGGGAAGCAGGGAAGACAACGTGGGTCATGGGTCTCCCCTGCAGACGGGAAGTCAGGGCCCAATTACCGCGCCTTCCGTTCCCGGCGCTAAATTCCATGAGGGGATGCCAATCTCGGCGGGTTGGACAATCAGGACAAACTCGTGGGATTTTCCCCCAGCCCAACATCTGCCGAGCGACGGCGCCCCGACTCTGCTCCGGCCGACTGCCTCTGTCTTCGATACGACCGTCATGTTGCGATAACATTCGCTTTCTTATTGCTTCGATACGCCACATTCATTCTGCAACCATACTCGGAATATCCTGATCCGTCACAAGCGACCGCCACTCTTTTCCAACGATCCATGCTTTATCGTCGCAAACGCTCTTCCAATTGGCGACGTCCATTCATTTACTTTACCAGCCGCTAATATGCGCTGGCCCTTTCGCTTCCTCGCCCTTCTGATCGCCGCCGTACCGTCCTGCGTGGCCGACGGCGGGACCATATGGGTCACGCCCCACGAAAGCTACTCGTCGTCGGTCGGTGTCCTGGGATGCAAAGTGGACACCAACCGGATCGCATATTGGCCGCAGTCGGTCGACTGCAACAAGATCTGCGTCTCCCTATCCTACCAAGGAAGGACGGTCAAGCTGCTGCGCATCGACCAATCGCAAGGTGCCTACGACGTCAGTTACGATGCCTGGAACCAGCTCATGACGGGCGAGTCCGCGACGAAAACCCCGACAACGGGCGGCGCCACCGCCATGGAGTACAAGGAGCTGCCGGCCTCGGACTGCGCCAGTCTGATCCACACCAAGCGCCACAAGCTCCCGTTGAGCGCGTCCAACAGCATGAACTTTGTCGCGAGCTGTCTTGCCAAGGACACGTGGGTTGGGAACAACCACATTCTCTACAACATCGCCGACCCCATCTGCACGTGGGGCCACGACGAGGACTGCACGCTCGACTGGCCGGCAGCCAACCAGGCCACCTGCCCGCATCAGCTGGGCCTTCCAAATGCCCTCACCAGCGCGCCGGTATACAACATTCAGTACGGGACGGGGAAGAAGGTGCGGGCGGGCTCGAACCAGGTGGTGGATAGCGGGGCCCCGACACTGAATCTAGGGTCGACTGCCAAGAGCAATGCGGTTATAGCCGTGGCGGCAGGCTTTCTTGGTCATTATTGGCTTGTGTGTGCAATCTAGGCTGGGCCTATGGGGGATTCGCGGGGCGGATTTGTCGATTTTTGAGTTTTGGATACCCCTGGCGCATGAAGTACATGTTTTTACGACTCGTGCCCGTTTATCTGCACCGAGAGCTCACCAAGTAGCAGGGCACGAAAGCTCGGTTCCAACATGGGACGAACCGAATGGATGACTACAGTTCCCAATTCCCCTGTTGTTTCCACCCTGGCATCCGACTGCTTGACATTCAGGCGTTGCGCGGTTCGATTCTGTCAGATTTGGAAAATATCTGATTTTACACCCGAGTCCAGTCCAGTCTTTACTGTTGCAGCGCATCCTTCCTCTGCTGAATCAGACCATAATACTCCGGCAGGTCCATCAAAGCAGTCGGGTCTCGGTCACCAGCAAAAGTGCCCGTTCCATGGCCATCGAAATGGACCTTCCAGGCTACGGGTGAGGCGGAGCACGGGCAGTCAGCAACAGCCCAGCATCGGACGACAACGACGGCAGCAACACAGCGGGAAACTTACTACTGGCATCAAAGGTCAGGTATGACCAACTGTCGTTGAGATAGGCCTTGTCGGCCCCGACTCGAATCGTCTTGACCTTGCCCATCTCGCCCGGCGCAGGGCGCAGATTCTTCAGGCCGGCAGCGAGCTTGACCATCCCGTTCAGGTAGGCACGCGCAATGTGTCTGCCCAGACACTGGTGCTTTCCGTGGCTGAACGGCGTGACGGCATCGCCTAGCTTGCGGGCCGGGTCGAACTCGGCCGCGGACTCGACCTCGGCTGGGTTGCGTCCCGCCGCGCCGAGCAGCAACACGACAGCGGTTCCCGGCTGGATCGGCTTGCCCTCGAGCGTCACGGGCTGCGTCGCGATGCGGACGTTGCGCTGGGTGCTGGTCAGGCGGTGGGCCTCGGCGACGTGGGCGGCGAGGCCGGCATCGTCGCCCTTTTGCGCGAGCGTCTGGACCTGGGCCCAGATGGAGGTGTTGCTGGGGTCGAGGAAGTATTCCATGATCTCGTAGAACTGCACACCACGGATGTGTTGATTAGCGCCGTCTCGCCGGACAAGACTGCAGACACGGGCGGACAAAAAGGGCAAGACTCACCGTCGTGACCGGAACACCAATGCCCCCAAAGGCCGTCAGCCAGAGCGCATCCACAACACGCTCGACCGCGTGGCCCTGGCCCAGGAGCTCCTCGACCAACTTCTGGCCGCACCAGCGCAGCGACCCCTTCTTCACCGCCGACAGCTTGGCCGAGATGGCCGAGACCACGCCGAACCCCAGCCCCCGGCCACGCACGTGCTTGTCCACCAGCGCCCGGCTAGTGTCGATGATCCTCTCGGCGCCCTCGCGCGCGCGGCGCCGCCGGTTCCACGCCTGCGCCGGGTCGGTGTTGTTGGTGCCCCAGACGCGGATGTCGAGCATGCTGCGGTACAGCTCGGCCGTGCCGAGCGCGCCGTCGGGGTTCTCGTCGGTGCGCAGGTCCATGTAGAACAGGTCGGCCAGCAGCCGCGCGTTGAGCGGGATCGCCACGTCGCGGATCAGGTCCAGCTGGTGCGGCCCGCCCGCCTGCAGCGCCAGCGTCTCCGTCTCGATCAGCTGCGCGCCCACGCGCGCCACCAAGTCGCCCAGGGCGCCCGCGAGGTCCGGGATCTTGGAGACGGCCTTTTCCATGTCGGCCCGGTTCTGGTAGTTGGCCGGCTTGTCGCCCCCGAGCATGTACCAGCCGACGTCCTTCTTGCCCGGGAACAGGGCGTTGAGCGGCGCGAGCCAGGGCAGGGCGAACTGCTGCGGGCTGTCGAGCACCTGCTTGATGGCCGGGCTGGTCGACAGCACGACCGGCCTGGACGCCGGCGGCTTGGGGTCGTCCTGCGTGAACTGGGCGATGGTGCCGAGCTTTGTCGCGATGCGCGTGTTGGCCGCCTTGGTGTAGAAGGGCTGCATCACGGCGACGGAGTTGTAGGGGAACCAGCCCGGCACGCCGCGCTGGATGAGCTTGTACATCATGGAGCCGCCCAGCGTCTTGCTGTCGAACTGGACCTCGTTGTATCCCCACGCCGTCAGGTTGGAGACGGTGTAGTCGAGCGTGTTGAAGCGGTCGGATCGCACCAGCGTCACGGCGTCGGACAGGACGGCGCGGCCGAGCGAGTAGGTCGGCTGGATGCCGCACCCCGTCTCGCGCATCGGCTTGGCGTTCTCGATCATCAGGCCGGGATACAGCTCCACCATGTCCGGGTGGGTGTAGAGCTTCTCGAGCAGCCTGGCGATCTCGGGGTCCGAGTTGATGTCCTCGAACGTGTCGTGCCGCTTGAGCCCGAAGAAGTCCCGGAACTCGTTGAGCGACGCGACCTGCCACTTGCGGGCCTGCTTGATGCCGAGAATCTCGACGATCTTGAGCGCCTTGGGGACGGTGCGGGCACCAAAGACGCCCGCGGGGTCCTCCATGGCCTCCTTGAGCACGCGGACGAGGTCCTCGTCTGCGAACATGCCGCTCTCCGGGTCGCGTTCAAGGCCGCCGAACGTCCGCCTGCTGGGGTCCACGGGCGTGCTCTTCTCAAACTCGACCAGGGCGATGCCGAGCTCGGTCCAGCTGACGTTCTTCAGCTCGTCCGGCTCCCGCCCCGGGAAGAGCTTGAGGAAGAAGTCGTTGATCCAGCGCTCGTCCTTCTTGGAAATGCACGAGTGGAAGCGGTACAGGAGGTTGAACTCGACCGAGACCTGGTTGCCGACGCCCCGGGGCGCGCCCTCCCCGTCGAACTGCTTGTCCATGTCGACGCGCGGATCGAGCGTCCAGTCGCTGGCGGAGCTGTGCGTGTTGGTGATGGCGCGCAGGTAGTCGTGCAGACAGATGTTGATGTACATCCCGCCCGTGATCAGGCGCGCCGTGTTGAAGAGGTCGTGGTCCTGCTTGGCCAGCGCCTTGGCCCGGTCCTCTGCGCCGGCGCCCGGCCCGCAGCTGAGCGTGAAGCGGCCGCCCTCGTTGATCTTGAGCAGCATCTCGGCGACGTAGTTGTGGAAGCGGCTGTACAGGACCAGCATGACGTTCACGCCGGCGGGCTGGCCCAGCAGGCGCTTCTCGTGGAACGTGTCGGGCTTCAACATGCCCTCCTTCATGGTGCGGATCGCGAGCTGGTCTGCCAGAGACGAGCCGTACAGGGGCGCCAGGTCGAGGTACGACGACGTGTCGGACTTGTTCGGGTCCGTCCGGTTGGTGCGGAAGATGTCGTGGATGATGATGGACGCGTGGTAGTAGAACATGGACGAGATGCCGGCGGGGTTCTCCTGGAAGTGCTTGTCGTCACGAGCCATCAGGAGATCGAAGAGCAGGCCGGGGTCGGGCTTCACACCCTGCAGCCGCTTGAGGTTCCTGACCGTCTTGGCATACGGCGTGCCTGCTTTTCCCAGGTGCGGCGCCATGATGTTGTTGTAGCTGCCATCCGGCATGCGGTACTGGAACATGCCGTCTGGGTGTCGCGGGACTTGTTCCTTGAGGGTGATGCCAGTGCCGGGAACCTCAAAGGTGATGGTGTCCGTTGGCTTGGGCTCCTTGGGTGTATCGGAGGCCACCTCGTATTTCACGTCGCCCCCGACGTAGGTCAGGGGCGGGTGCTGGAGGTTGTCCCAGAGCGTGTCGATGAGCTTGTTGGTGAGCACGGTCCTGACACTGGACTTGGAGGAGAGGGACGTGAGGACGCCGATGAGGGCCTCGGTTGCCCTGGTGCGGTTTGGGTCAGCAGAGGTTTAACGGGGGCCAGGGTGGGTGCCAAGTGTTTACCCTGTCTTGTCGTTAAGGGGCTTCGTCCGGAGAGACTGGATGATGTTGCGGGCATCCTCGAGACTCAGCTGGGCTTTGACGCTTGCCGCCTCCTTCAAGAGGCCCGCGATGAGCTCCTCGGGTTTGTCGAACGAGTAGGTTTCCTTCTTCTCCTCATGGTAGGTCTCGCCAGCCTGGAACTTTTCGTTGAACGACATGATGCTGGCTGGGATCAGGTTGGCAAGGATGGCTGGGTGCAGGTGGAGGAGCGACGGGGGATGGGGAGTCGGGTACCACGACACTACACTGACACAGTTTGGACCGTCCGCAAGTCAATCCGTTGTCTTATACTAATCCAGGAGCTTTCAGCGACTACGCCCGCTCCCGCTGACCAACCGAGGTCTTCCAACTCGACTGCTCGAGAACAATATGCGACTCGAAATCCTTACCCCGCTGTACTACCCCTTTGGAAGACAGCCACCAGAATGTTCAGAGCTGAAACGCGGGCTCTCCGCCAGTCAACTGGTGGCTACCATGTGTACGATCACGACCGAGACCGTTCCGGGTCCAAGATATTGAGCGCGGGGGACAATAGAGATGTCAATTGTGTTCCATCGAGGTGGACTACACGGGAGTGACGCGCATCGGCCCGCATCCCGAGTTTCACACAACGCGCTGAATCCGGTGCTTCGCATCCGATGGCCTGACCGGTTTGCATCAGGGGTCGGGGAAAGCATGCCGTGAACCTATCGCGAGGCAAGGGCACATGGAAGTTGCTCGTTGTGGCTTGCTGAAGGCAGCTGAGGGCTGAAGCTGAAGCGGGTCCGGAGCATGCAAGTGGGCTCGTGGATGCAAGATGACCACTGGGATCTGGCGCTTACGTTACACAACCGTTGCTCTTTAGTCTTGTCATTGCCGGGGGCTGCCTGGGCCGGACACCGGACGCTTCAATGTTCCCAGCCACCAATGCTGGACCGAGGATCATCAGCCGGTCTGGACTGCCCATCACGGCCAGCGATGGTGCCGCCATTGCAGGATATATGGGGGCAGGGGGGCCCGCAGCCAGTCGGAGCTGTGGACTGGAGATGGCCGCAAGCTCGAGGGCCCGACGCCGCATGTGCGAAAGCATGGGATCGTGTCTTCACTGATTCTCGTCAATCCTGACCGCCATTCGGCCCGACCAGCAAGGGGTACACTGCATCACGATCGCAAACATGCATAAATGGAAGGGGACCAGTGCCCTTCTCATCGATTCAGAACAGCCAAGGACACCTCTGGGACATCTGTGGTCTGCTGTCTGCCGACATGCCTGGACCCGCCCTCACCACCGCCAGCCAGGATGGCTCAGCATCGTCGCAGCCCGCGGGGGCTGAGCAGCCGAGAAAGCACCGGAAGCTTATTCTCTGCTTCGACGGCACCGGCAACGCCTTCACCGGATCCAACGCCGATACCAACGTGGTCAAGTTGCTGAACAAGCTCGACCGCAATGATCCGAACCAGTTTCACTACTACCAGAGTACGTAGCCTCTGCCGCTTGACTGTCCACCCCAACAAATGCATTGGCTAACACTGCTTGCCAGCCGGCATCGGCACCTACGATGTTGACGCAACATCCGTGGACCAGAGCTGGATAGGCAACCTGCGTAGCTCTGTCGAGCAGACCATGGACCAGGGCTTCGGCACCGGATTCGACGCACATGTCCTGGCTGGCTACCGCTTCTTGATGCGTTACTACGACTCGGTGGGTGTTGCTTGCTGTGCGCTCCATCCCTAGTCCCACCGCTCTAACACCACTCCAGGGAGACAAGATCTACATGTTTGGCTTCAGCCGCGGCGCCTTCACCGCCAAGTTCCTCGCGCGCATGATCCACACCGTGGGGCTGCTGTGCAAAGGCAACGAGGAGATGGTGCCCTTTGCCTACCGGCTGTATCAACGCCATCTGGCGGGCGAGATCCAGGAATTCAAAGGTAGGGGCAAGAGACGTAACCGAGAGCAAAGCAACGGCGGCGGCATCCTTGGTGACTCGGAGCGCATGGATGCCCCCTTGACCAACGGCGCCGAACAGGCCTCTGGGACGCCACAGGAAGAAAAGCACCACGCTGGTCTGGACGAGCTCTCCGCCTTTAGCAACACGTTCTGTCGCAAGGAGGAGGTTGTCAGGCGCGGCAAGGTCGAGGAGCATAATATCAAGGTGTATTTCCTGGGGTACGTTCCCCCCCCCCCCCCCCCCCCCCCCCCCCCCCCCCCCCCCCCCCCCCCTTTCCTTTCGCCCGCCTTCCCCAATTAACCCAACCCCACCCCCCCCCAATCCAGAATGTGGGACTGCGTCAACTCAGTTGCCGTCCTCGAGAGCAAGACCCCCATCCCGGTCGCCGTACGGGGCACGGCACACTTCGTCCGGCACGCGGTCGCCGTCGACGAGCGGCGCGTCAAGTTCAAGGCGGCGCTGCTGGCGCAGGACATCCGCGCCACGCAGGAGGACGAGTCGGAGGACATCAAGGAGGTCTGGTTCCCGGGGTGCCACGGCGACGTCGGCGGCGGGTGGCCGGCGCAGGCCAACCACCCGCTCGACACGCGCGCCGCGCACATGACGCTGTGGCAGCGCGTGACCAACGTGTGGACGACCCGCAAGAACCGGTCCGGCGCGAGCAAGTACATCGACTCGGGCCCGCTCCAGATGAGCGACATCCCCCTGGCCTGGATGGTGCGCGAGCTGGAGCTGGTGGGCGAGCGGGAGCCCGCGGCGGCGGTCAAGTGGCGGCCGGAGCTGATGGAGCGGTTCAAGAAGCGCTCCCAGCGCAAGAAGGACCAGGCGCTGAAGGGGCTCATCCACGATTCCTTGAGCTTCGGGTATGGGACCGGGTTTTTCAAGGTCCTGCTGTGGAAGTTTATGGGTAAGTCGACTCGGGCAAAAGGGCTGGCAGCGGCGCGCGGGTTTGGCGACGATGGTGCTAACAGAACCAGAGTTCCTGCCTGCCATCACCAGATGGGAGTTGGAGGGGGATGTCTGGAAGAATGTCCGGTTCCCGCTCAACGGAGGCAACACACGCGACATCCCCGCCGACGCGGTACTTCACGAGTCGCTTCTGTGGAGGCTGCGGAATGACCCGACATACTGTCCACCCAACAACCACGGCGGCCGGTCTGCTCCCTGTCTCAAGCACGAGGGACGCATTCCGGATGTCGAGTTCTACAATCAGCACGAGGAAAATGATGGCAATCATCAGACTTATCAGCTGGCCAAGGGCACGAGCGTTGGCTGAGGCGGGGGGTCACGGGTGTGGTACAGTGGTTGTGTCGGATCATATGCTTTTGTTCGATAATGTGGTTGGAGACTTTGGGGTCTGATGCGGTCCTCGGGACGGATCCAGAGTATTAATAGAATGTAAGTATTGAGTTGTATGGGGGTGGCAGTGCTGGGGCAAGAGAGGAAAGAACTCAAAGGCGCAGATACTATGTGGCCTTGGCACCGGGAGGCTGGGCCTTTCCATGGAGAATCTGAGGAGATCAATTGCAGCGAGCAAGGTCGTTGCCAAGCCGCCTAGTCTGGATGGAAACGGAGTTGTGCTCGAAGTCGTGAAAACCCAACTGCTGCAGGGCTGGTGGCATTTCGGCCTTCGGGAAGAAGGGAGATCGAGTCGGGGAGGGTTGTGCCTAGTTGATTGGTGTACGATTGCCCCGGCGGGAGTCTCCATCCGGCTAGAGTGAGTCACAGCAGAAATAATCAAGTAGACAGTTCATTTCTCGGCGTTCTTTCCCAAAACGGTAGCTTTTCATGAACCAACGGTTTCCAGACGTACGGGGTTAGTATGGTTTGGTGGAAGAGCGTGGAAGAATGACCGAAGTTTAACGAAGTTTAACGGTGACGGTCCGTCCAAGAGTTAGAGAAGCAAGCGAGCGCTCTGGAGTCCGAAACACTGACACGGTCAGCAACTGGTGGAGCCTGGCCGATAATTTATCGTATGTACATGTACATAAGCGTTTGAGCGCCTACGGCCGCTACAGGGGTACGGATACCAGCGTCCCGCTCCCGCCATCCCTGTTCCGATCCAAAATTACATCGTTGAGCAACGACATCATAGCAGCTACACTAAATATAACCTGATGTCTATCTGCCAATCACCCCTCCATTCTGCTTACATTGCCCAACATCACCAGAATCTACCTTCCTCAGTGAGATCACTTTTTCCACCGCCGGCCGGACCTGGCGGCCTTGGCTGAGACTTCCTGCACACTTTGGCCGTCAGCTTTTACCCCGCTCCCCGCTGCCCCGCTTCAACGCTTTTCCAAGCTTGGTTGTTGCAGCTCCCGGTCACAACGTCACCATTGCGGCGGTTGGTTCTCTTTCAACCAAAACACCGAGAAAACATCGTCGCCGGAATTCGCAACATCACGGCTAGCTCTGACGCTTCAGCCCGAGCTTCGGTAACCCATACAAGACAGCCGCGCCATTTTGCGAATCCAGCACCGACCAGAACATCGCACTGCAGAACACTCAGAGGCGCTGCCGCATCTGCCCGTCTTTACCACGATGCCCATTCTCGGTGACGACTCAGCCGCCGGTTCTGGCAGGCTACTTCTCATCTCCAACCGGCTTCCCATCACAATAAAACGTTCCGACGATGGCCAATACTCTTTTTCCATGTCATCGGGTGGTCTCGTCACTGGCCTCAGCGGGTTGTCCAAGACGACAAGCTTCCAGTGGTACGGATGGCCCGGTCTCGAAGTCCCCGACGCCGAGGCCGAACCAATGAGGCAGCAGTTGAAAGAGAAGCACAACGCGATCCCTGTGTTCATCGACGATGAGCTGGCCGATCGCCACTACAATGGCTTTGCCAGTGCGTCCGCCCCGTCCCTGCTTCTCTGAAACCCCTCTCTCTGTCCGACCACTAACCAACCGCCCCTGCCAGACTCGATTCTGTGGCCGCTATTCCACTACCACCCTGGCGAGATCACCTTCGACGAATCCGCCTGGACTGCCTACCGCGAGGTAAATCGACTGTTTGCCAAGGAGGTCGCCAACGACGTGCAAGACGGTGATCTGGTCTGGGTGCACGACTACCACTTGATGCTGCTTCCCCAGATGCTACGGGAGGAGATCGGCAACTCCAAGAAGAATGTCAAGATCGGCTTCTTCCTCCATACTCCTTTCCCCAGCAGCGAGATCTACCGCATTCTGCCCGTCAGGGAACAGTTGTTGCTGGGTGTCCTCGACTGCGATCTGATCGGCTTCCACACATACGACTACGCAAGACACTTCTTGAGCAGTTGCTCGAGGATACTGTAGGTTCACCCTTCTCTGCCTACCTGCGCCTGCAACTGACGGCTGTAGTTCAACCCCGACAACACCGAACGGCGTCGAGTGGAACGGCAGGTTCGTCACAGTCGGCGCTTTTCCGATCGGCATCGACCCCGAGAAGTTCGTTGAGGGGCTGAAGAAGCCGAGCGTGCAAAACCGCATCGCCACCCTCAAGCGCAAATTCGAGGGCGTCAAGTTGATTGTCGGCGTCGATCGCCTCGACTACATCAAGGGCGTCCCCCAAAAGCTGCACGCCCTCGAGGTCTTCCTCACCGAGCACCCCGAATGGATTGGCAAGATCGTGCTCGTCCAGGTCGCCGTGCCCAGCCGGCAAGACGTCGAGGAGTACCAGAATCTGCGCGCCGTGGTCAACGAGCTCGTGGGCCGCATCAACGGCAGGTTCGGCACCATCGAGTTCATGCCCATCCACTTCCTGCACCAGTCGGTCTCGTTCGACGAGCTCACGGCCCTCTACGCCGTCAGCGACATCTGCCTCGTCAGCTCGACACGCGACGGCATGAACCTCGTCTCGTACGAGTACATCGCCACGCAGCGCGAGCACCACGGCGTCATGATCCTGTCCGAGTTCACCGGCGCCGCGCAGAGCCTCAACGGCAGCCTGATTGTCAATCCCTGGAACACCGAGGAGCTGGCGAACGCGATCCACGACGCCGTCACCATGTCTCCGGAGCAGCGCGAGGCGAACTTCAGGAAGCTCGAGCGCTATGTGTTCAAGTACACGAGCGCCTGGTGGGGCCAGAGCTTTGTTTCCGAACTGACCCGCATCAGTAATGCTGATGAGGACAAGGCGGAGAGCTCGACGAAGCTCGCGCTCAGGACTGCTGCCAAGGGCGTCGCGGGCGCGGCGAGTAAGGCGATTGAGGGAACGCAGGAGGCGGTTGCGGGGATCGTCGGGGAGGATAAAAAGGAGGAATGAATGGGCGTGGGATTGTTGGGGATTGTTGGGTCTCACAAACGCGGGTCGGGGTTTCGGGGGGGAGAGGGTTTCTAATGCGAAAATGAGGTCATTTCGGGAGCGCTGCAGTTTGATGTGTTTAAGAGTATCTCCCCTGCGCTATGATAGACTTGCTTGTATGGAGTTGGGCGTCGTCGTCTTATAGATGTTGTCTGTGCGAGTGTGATGTCTTGGTTACCTTGCTTCGGGCACAGTTGGGTCAGAGTATTGTGTCCTATGTAACGCAGCCGCTTATCGCATCTGTTGAGTTGGTTTCAGAGAGAGACACGTGCCAAAGTCTTATACAGGGTAGGGCGAAGTTCCTATAGTATAGCAGTGTACTGACCTGATTCTTCTCGTACTTTGCCGCAGGTGCCTGAACCGTGGAGGGGGAGTGTGTCAAACACTCCCTAAAGGTTTGGGACTTGTACATACTTGTCCTTTCCTACCCAGTCAGACTCACTCACTGTTCGAGGGGCACTTGAGGCTGTCTCCCGGCGCCCGAGGTTTTCTTCACCGACCGGCACGACCAACTAGCATGGCGGGTACAAAAGTGACATAGAACGGGGTGGAAGTGTGGTTGCGTGGTTGAGATGAGGGTCTGGGGTGTGAATATGTCTGCAAAGAGGTCTGCCACAACAACAACACAAGGGTGACTAGTCTAGTGGTCAGGACGCTTCGTTGTGGCTGCACAACGTTCCGAAGAAACCCCGGTTCGATTCCGGGGTCGCCCACATCTTTTGACATTTTTGTCGACTTTGCTGGTATCATCGCCTATGTATGTTATCTCTAGAATGGACTGGTACTACTGCGCCCTCTCCGAACATCTCCTGAACAAGAACAACATTGCTAGCAACAGCGACCTGCAGGCAGTCTTGCACCAGCTACAGGGGACAAGTCGTCGAGCTCTACAAGGTTCTTCTCCTATACTAGATAAAGAGTGTTTGCTCTTACTATCGCAGCCAAGGTCTCGTCTTCCTTCGAGGGATGCTGAATTTGGATGATTGGGACGGCGATCTGCAAGGCGTTACGGACGCACCACAAGCTCACAATCCTTTATCGCAGAAAAGGATACAGCGACAGCGTTTTAGCCGAGGTGTCACACGTAGCCCGCGAACGCGAACGAGCAGAGAACACCTTTCTGTGGGTGGCCCTCGCGTTCAAAGTCCTCGAGACAGTGCATAGAGGGTACGCTGTCAAGCGTATTTGAGAGATGCCTCCTGGCTTGTCGGAGTTGTACGATCATATATGACCAGGTTTGAGGAGGGGAAAGTGATTGAACCCGAGGACTGTAAGACAGTCTTAGTTAGTAGTTACGTCTCTTGCCTTCAGCCCGCTGTCTATCTCAGAGCTTTCCGGCCTGCCATTGGACATTGCAGAGACGGCTATCGAGATGTGCGGCTCATTTCTCGCAATCGTCAAGGGAACAGTCAACTTGATCTACTAGTCGGCAAAGGATTACCTGCAGAAGAATTACAAGTTTCGACTTCAGCCAGCTGGGCCCACCCACTTAAGGGCATAGCGAGATTGTCAGACGCTCGACTGACTGATGCGATGTCCTCAATGCTAAGACGTAACATGTACATATAACCTCGACCTTGGCTTCAAACCGGAGAATATGACAACAGGAAGGTGTTTGGATTTCTGAAGGAATGCTTCCTCCGCTAGCTTGAGAGTTTGTCTCTTATAGGGAAACTTTCTAGTAGGCTACTCTCGATAAGAAAGATTCTATATACTACTTAGGTATCTTGATAATGCCGTATTATCATTAGGCTACTAAATCCCACTAGGTATAACCGGACATTAATTAACCCTCGTCTTCTTAAGTTGTTAAAAGACGTAGAGAAGTTTATATTCAGTCACAGATCGATTAACCCTAAGCAGACATATAGCTCCGCGCTCGTATTCAGCCCAACTTTAAGCGAGATTAGAAACCGGTATTGGAAGGACAGGCTGTCATTTATCGAAATGACCGCTGGCATTAGAGACCACTGGGGCGCGCACCGGCAGACGCTCGAGGGGCGTAGTACTTTTACTCGTCTAATGCTCTCCAGGAATGGTCAACGTCTCGAGACAGATAGAGGGCTGCTGAGCATGACCGTAAATTCCGACGCTTCAAGCTGTTCTGGAGACCACTAACCTGCCGGTGGTTTTCTCTTCGTCGGCAAAGATTGGGTCACAAGAAATAGGAAGAGCATTCTGCTTAAGTGAAGGGCCTAGGAGCCATATCTGCTTTATATTATTTACTTTTCGCCCCTGTGATTCTGATCGATACCACTTGCCACTTCTCCAAGATTAGCCGCCGCCGGTCATCGGCCGCGACAAGCAACGGAATATCCATGTTCCAGGTATGACGCAGTTGCAGCAACACAAGATATATTCAGCCGGGAGACAAAGGTGCAGATTTGGTATGGGGCGCGACGAAGCGGAATAATGCAAGACGTGATCATCTGGGATGATCGAGGAGAGGTTCACGCCCTATAAAAGGAGCAAATGCCAGGCCAACACCGCAAAAAGTTCGAGTATTCCGCCAGTTGAAAAAGAGAGACAATGACGGTCGTCAATACAAGCAGATTCCGAAGATCCCCGCCCGTTACAGGCCATTCGAGCTCGGTCAGGGCCGTAGCCTTCTCGCTCGACGGCTGGCTCATCGTTTCAGACTCTCACGACAAGACAGTCCGGGTATGGGATGCGGCCACGGGGGCCGGGCGGTACCTGCTTCTGAGAGATGCCGTTCTACGGTTTCTCTCCGTTTTCTCTTGTATTTAGTAAACATGTTACAGATCGTGGAACCATAGGGTTGGTTGCCTTACTCGAACTGCCGATGTTCGCATCACATCTTCGCCATAAGGTCTTGGGTTACCGACAATGACGAAGAGCCACTCTACCTCCACCCAGACTATCAAGACTCATTGAGGTTTGTTTCGGGCACTGTCGTCGTTTACACGGGCCGAGTTTCACATGCTCTGAAGTCGAATTGGCCAAGAGGGAGAGACATGCTACTGGATACATGTGTATAGGGGAGCATCTCCTACAATGCCTGCTCATTCCCAGGGCCCACGTTCAATGTATACGCAGTGCTGCGCCCGAAGCTTATACTCCCATCTATCTGCAACTCTGCATCACGAGCGCCTCTCGTAACGGTGACATAGTCACCCTGGGGCAGACGGCGCCGACAATAGAGCATTGGGCGACGTAGGCAGCTCTGCAGTTCTTAACCACCATCTCCGGAAGTCTTCCTGGACCCAAACGGCAAGCCGCCGAATGGCCGCACAGACCTGGTAACATCCGTACATGGTGTGCGTGTCGCCGATACCCATCCCCTCATATATCATGGTCTTTCTATCCCAGCGATGCGCAAAGTCCACTCGCCACATATTGCCGTAGACATAAATGATGGGGAGGATAGGTAGTTGGTAGCCCGGGCCGTGGCTACGGCGCTCGACGACCCTGGCAAGCTGTCGGAAGTGGGCGCGCACCCAGTTGGCGAGTTGCACCGAACCCTCGATCGGCTTGGCCTGAAGAGTTTTAGTCTCGATGCTGATAGCCAGCGGGGTCGGGGCGAAGTCGCTGAGGGTCAGGTGGGTGAGGTCGATACCCTCGCTTGCGAGGTCCGAGAGGCGCTCGGAGAGCCCGTCGCCTCCTCGTGCAGGCTGGAGGAAGATGCCGTAGTCCACCTTGTTCTCCCTTAGCGCAGGGTCGTCGTCGTGAAACGCCTTGAGCGTGCGGCAGAGCGTGATGTTGCGAAAGTCGATGGCATCTTGGCCCTCGAGAGCTTCCTCCAGGACACGGCAATGTACCAGATCGTTCCACGCGGCCTCGTATTCCATCCTATCCTTGCACTTCAGACTGTTCCGGCAGATCCTCCGCATCTGACGATGTACTGCCCTCAGCTCTTCTTGTCCGTCTCTCGCAGTGTAGAACCAGTCGGGGTGCGGCTGGTCGAAAATGCCCGCGTCGGCGCTCATGGATTCCTATAGTTAGGGCAAGACGTCAGCCCAAGTCACAGCGGGTGAGAGTGAGGAGTAAAAATGCCTGTATCTCACCCGAAAAATGTCGGGGATCAGAGATTGCCTGCCATCAGCGATCTTCTTCAGATCGAGAGCCAGGCTTTCCAACATGGCAGGGACCGACTTAAGTTCGGTAATGTTGACGCGGGCGATAGGCCAGTCGAGGGTGCGGCGAAGTGCGACCTCTTTCTTGCGAGGGCTGCTTCTTCCCGATCGCGATGTGCCATTGGTGTCGGCGGTGCTGGTGGATTGGACTTCGCTCAGGGTCTGATCTCGACCTGGATGCGGATGATCGTCAGTGCTAGCGCGGCAAGGCATGAAGGAAACCGGCATGTAGGAGGTTGATAACGTACAGAACAGTGGAGGACGCGGCGTCGTCTCCAGATCATCGTTGCGGAAGTCCGTGCTGGCCTGGCGCTGTCGCTTGTTTGGCTGCCGCGGCGTGACACCTAGCTCTACGGTCGGCAACGAATCGGGTCCGTCAGGCATGATGACGGTCTGGCCGCCGGCCTTGATGATATGGTCGATCCAGGCCTCGACGGTCGCGTTCAGTGCAGGATGCGAGTGCATGTGGGCTGAAGAGATGGTTGTTACCGTCGCGCTGTTCTACTTTGCTGTCTAGGTCGTGGTTGAAGTGTGAATGAAGGAATGTGAGGTTTGGGTTGGGTTGTCATGGGCGACACAAATGTGGGGTAAGTTGGAGAGGCGCACGTTTTGGGATCCCAAGACCCCCTGTTTCTTGACCCCTCCTCCTCCAGAACATAAACTTACGACCGTTAGATCAGTACTCAGGTGGGTGACCACTGGGGAATCCCAGGTGCTGTATGTTTTGACTCTGTTATTTGTGTGCGTGAAGGTCAAACTATGGAGCCATCAAGATCAAGAGAATACAAAGATTACAGAAGTATCATTCATCATCAGTCATTTGGTCATGTAATACGATACAGCATCCCCCAGTCTATCAAGCCTCATCTTCCACGCAAGCCAAGCCAGCCTTGCCTCCTCCTCGGTGTGACGGCCACAAAACACTCGTACAGGGTATAACCATCGACTCGCCCAAACACCCGAAACAAGAAAAGAAACCCCGACGCCTACCCTTCCACTCCAACATCTCTCTGCCCACCCCGGTCCCAAAGCCGGCCGCCAAACTTCTTCCGCAGCCCGATCCGCTGCAGCAGAGACACCTTCCCCGGCTTGCCCACGCTCACATCAAACTCCGACTGCAGCCCCGGCGACATCAACGAGACAGGCAACGCGCAAGGCGGCAAGCCCTGCACGCCCAGCGGCCACGAATCCGACGCCGGCGCTGGCGCGGCACCAGGGCCTTGCATCCCGTCCTGACCTGGAAGCTGGCGGGGATGCGGCGGCGTCTTTTGCAACAACCGACCACCTCCCCCGCAGCCCGCCCCAGTCCCAGTCCCAGTCCCAGTCCCTTTCTCCGCGGCCGCCGCACCGACATCCCGACTCCTCTGCCGGTGGTGCTGGTGGCCCGGTCCGCTGCGGTATCCGCTGTCGATCGACTCGCGCGCCGCCGACAGGGCCGTGCCGGGCGCCGCCAGCGGCAGGCTCGACTCCGACATGTGGGCCAGCAGCACGTCGGTCGGGGGGCTCCTTGACGCAGTGGCGGCGGCGGCGGCGGCGACGGCCGCGCCGTTGATGGGCATGGGCGCGCGGGCAGCGGTGGCCCACTTGCGGCCGTCGGCGACATGGTCCTCGAAGCGTCTGCTCTTGGTGCTGCGGATGGACGAGGTCTCGTCGTTTCGTTGCGGGGAGATGGTGATGTTCAAGGCCGAGGCTGGGGAGCTGGCGTGTCGGAAGGAGTTGCGGACGCGGAGGGACTGCTGGGGGCTATCTTGTTGGAGGGGGGTGGCTGCTGAGGCCGGGGAGGCGCCGCGGAAATGCGGATCGCCTTGTTGGGGAATCCGAAGGGTGTGCAGGCGAGGTCGCGGATCGTCGTTCCCGTAGATGGGTGCTCCGGAGCTGGTCGTGGCAACAATGCATTGTGCCATGCTGAATTCTCGGTTTTGTGGTTCTGGAGACGTGGTTGTTGAGCTCCGTGGTGTGGAAATTGAAGCGCGAGGAGGACTTGTGCTTTGTCTTGCACCCACTTCTGGGCCATCGATCCCTTCTGCAATGACATGCTCATCAATCCTTCTCATCACAGTATCCACGCTCCGGTCACGGATTGACCGTGCTCCTGCCCGTCTGCCCCGGCGTGAAGTGCCGTTGCCGAAAGGCACTTGCTCCGAGCTGTGATCGGGAGAACTGTCGCTGGATGGTGAGATTGTGTTTCGCGCTGTAGGTTCGACAGGCTCCCCCTGATCATCCTTCACCTGTCTCAACAACCCCTCGCTCTTGGCTCGGTGGAGCATGTCCGGGCTTGATGGGAGCCCGATGATGCCTCTGCACATCGGACTCTTCAAAATACTTCTCGGCCCGGTCTGCTTTGGCACATCGTCCACCTGAGCCTCGGGTTCCGATTTCAGTGGCAAGGATACCTCGCTCCGGCCGAGGCGCATGGGCAAGACGCGAGCAGCGGGAAGTAGCTCGGCTGAGCTCGCTCGCCGATGCAAGTTCCCACGGACCATAGAGGTCTTTCGCCTCTCTGCAAGCTCTGACGCTGGTGGTCTCTTCGGTCCGTCCGCAGTCCTGGGACGTACTGGAGAGTCACTCGATGACTCCGAGTCTGACGATCCAGGGTGTACATCGCGGACCGGTCTCCGTTTTCGGACTTCCTTGCGGGCGGGTGGCTCAGACCTTTTCTCCGAAGTCCGGCCGCGACGAGTCGTGTTGCGGGCCCGAGGTTCCTCCGTTTGCTCGCGCTGGTACCTGGACGCGATCCCGTCGGGCGTTTTTTGCTGGAGGGCGTCGAAAATTTGTTGCTGGACGGCGATTGGGCCGTGCAATGGGCATGAGAGGACGTTGGTGGACAGCTTTCTGAGCACTTCAGCCTCGGTCGACTTCTGCAAAGAACAGTACTTGTTGTTGTCCCGGGCCCTGTCGCACTTCATCCACTGGATGTAGAAGTGCTGCTGGCCGTCGTGACAGCCAGTATATGGCGTGTAGTCGTAGGTGCACATGTCGGGCGGGCACAGCGTCGAAGGTTGAGACTGCGAACACAGGGAAGCCCGTCGCGATGGTCGCGATGGTGAAGTTGCGAATCACGGAGATGGCGATCCGGGGAGTCAACAGGGGCTGTGCGTGGGGATGTAACCATGCCTTATACCGACGGGAGGCTGGAGAGTCGTCTCTGCAGCGGTGAGGAAAATGGTGCTACCCCATCACGTTACCTACCTTACTTACCGCCAGCCTTCAGGCGGTGGCCCGACTGGGCTGTGATTGAAGTGCGGAGAGCCATCGTCGCCGTCACTGTCACAACCGAAGGATCACTATTTGCATGCCCCGCACAAACCCCTGGCGTGGGACATAAAAATAGTTCCGCCTCGGCCAAGCAGAAGACGCCATTGGACATTGGCGCGCGTGGCAGCCAGCCAAGCCTGGCCAAGCTTGGCGACTGAGGGTTGAGCGAAAGTCTATTGTCCGCCAAGACTCCCAGCTCTGCCCATCACATTATGTTAAGCGCCTTCCTGCACGTCCGTCTTCTGTCGCACTGCATGTGCCAAGCTAATCTGGACTGACCTGGCGGACATCACTCGAGCAGAATTTGATCGGGGAAGGATGTACATAGCGAAGTACTCGTGAAGAAAAAAAGTGTTGTAAATCGAAACGACCAAATCATCTTTGAGATGTTCCAGGAGGGAACATGGAATCCATGGTGTAGATACGGAGATCGTCTCTCACTGGCTGCGAAGCCCTGTGATAAACAGATAAGCGAGTGTGGTGATGCTATCCCAACCAGAAACCCAAGGTTGTGCTTTCCGTTTTGAGCCACGCGCCAATCCTGCATGCAGCTCAATTGGGAACCAGGAAAGAGCCGAGCAGTTTCCTCTAACGGAGACTGACTCGGCGGTCGATGGCTTCCATGGGAATTGTGAGTCTACTCTGCGTGTTCACAGTGCAGCAAAAAGCAGTCGCGCAGAACACAAGAACCTTCCTTCCTACCTCACTCGGGGACCAATCTTGATCCTTGGACGTTCTACAATAACCGCGGCGGTTGGTCCCTGTTCGAGCTACTCTTACAAGCGCCAGACAGACGCCATGCGAGTCGAAATACGCCTTCGCAGCAGCAGTTTTGCGCCCGTGTCTTGAACTTTAGCATTGACTCTGGACAAGATAGCTTCCCAGGATATTGTATTGTCCTTGCATTGGCTGCGGAAGTTGCCTTGCGTTTATTTGTCAATAAAACCCGATTCCAGTCCGAGTCCTGCAAGGTAATGGTCCACTGGCGGTCACGAGGGCATCCCGTATAAGTACCGGTGACAGAAGGACGCTTTGGCGATCCTCAAGCTGGGCTTGGCGCATCATCACCTCCCTGCGCAGGTGCGAGAGTCAGAGAAAATGAGTCTATGGAATCGTGCGAGGCCGTCAGCCTTGTAGAGGAGCAGCGGGGTCGGATTTACCTGGTTGCGTGTTGCGAACACGTCTTCTGAACATTCCGAAAGAAGACGAACATGGACGCCAAAAGACTCGCCGTCCATGCTGGCATAGGTATTCCTACCAACTGGGAGTCCAATGGAATGGTCATGTCACGCAGGATCTTGGAATAGAACACTCATTTCTCATTAACGTGATATCATCTCCATCGTGCCTTGATCCCGGACCCCAACTCCCCTCCCGAGTCCTCATCCACTCACGTAATACCCCCGCCCCGTACTCCGACTCCTGGACCTCCTCCCATCGGACGCGTACGCATACGTGGCGCTCGGCCGTCTCGGCTGCTGCACCGCATACTTTTCCTCGAGCACCACCGGCCGCGGCGTCGACGAGCGGCGCCTGCTATGGCGCCTGCTGTCCCGATGGTGGTGATGCTGCTCATGGTGGTGGTGGTGGTGGTGGGCGTGGTGGCCTCGCGACCGCGACCGCGACCGCGACCGCGACACGGACCTGGTGCGGACCGGCACCGGCACCGTGTCGTCGTACCACCCCTGGCGGCTGACGTCGGGGGGCATGGGGCCCTGGCGGCCGCGGGGCTGGGTGCAGGCGCGGATGATCCACCAGACGAGGAGGATGCCGAGGATGGTGCCGATCACGATGCCGGCGATGGCACCGCCGCTGAGGCCCGAGTTGGATGTGCTGCCTACGGATCCGGTGGACTCGGTTTCGACGAAAACTGTTGTGGTAGGGTTCTGGCGGGGGAGGAGGCGGCTGAGGCCAAGGGGGAGAGTGCGGGTTGGTAGGGTTGGTGCCATGATGGTTTTCTCTGTTGGAAGGGAACTCGGGACTCGGACGCGGTGGCGAGGGTGGAGGAGGATGAATCTTGTCGATCCTGACCACGTGGTAAGGCTTTTGGCCAAAGAGCTTCCAGAATCGATCTGCTGATATCGTGGGCATGAGATGACAGGACGGGGTGGGACACCGGTGACTTCAAATATGTACAGGCCCATCACTGCACAGGAGATCGCAGCCCCCGGGATGTGCGGAGCTGCACGTCATTTCAGCAGCAACATGTCGGGTCGTTTCCAGGGAATGCAAAAAAAGAGACGATACGACGTTAGCTAGTGCCAGGGTGTTGATTATGACGCCAGCGAGGGGCATTGGATTTCCTGAGCCGCAAATGTGAAGGCACAGTTCCTCCTGTCCAAGCTAATTGGTCAGGGCGAGTAAAAATGAGATAGGGTTGTGGCTGGAACGGATGGCAGCCGCCATCCGATGCGCCATCCGATGACGTCACAGGGCTGGACGCAACCCACACAGAGGGGAACCCAACTTCCCCTCCGCAAACTCGTTCAAGGCTCAGCATATCCGGAAAAATGTTTGAGCAAGCGACTCCAGCGTAAACGCTGCCATGGGCGCCAGGTTGGTTTCTGACTTTCGGCGGGCGCTTGATGGGCGCAGGCTACACAACTGATGACCTCGAGTACGCCCCAGCGGAAAAGCAAATACACGGTGGGCAAAGGGTATGTGAGCAGGCTTTATACTGGGGAATCGGGGGTTGCTCAGTCGTCTTATGGAAAGCCAAGCCACCCAGCTGGGATTGGATCTGCGGCTGGCATCTTGTGACGCAGCCTGCATTCGACCTGCCGCCGAACGCATGAGCAAGCGAGCCACAGGGTCTTGTCCTAACGCTGTGCCCCCGGGGTTTGACATTACGACAATGCTTCAGGGATATGTTCTAAGCATGAACAAACTCGACTGACAATTGATCTGTCCACGTCAAACACAAGTGAACACGCACACGACAGCACTTGACCTTGAACTCGGCCGCGTCGGCAGACAGGGCAGATTGCTAGTCACACAACTCCATCGACCTCCTCTCCCACCATTAAGTACTACCCCACCTCACCATGCCCGACCACACCCGTGGCAGGCGACACAGCCGCCATGACGAGCGCTACGACGACCACTACAACGACCGCCATGATGGCCGCCACGATGACCGCTACGATGACAAATACGAAAACGGCTACTACTCCGACTCCGACTCGTACTACGAGCCCCGTCCCAAACCCCGGCCCCGGTCCGTCAGCCGCCGCGCGCTCGACAGACTCGGCAGCGCCATGGGCGGCCTCGGCCTCGGCCTCAACCACAAAGACAAGCCCCAGCCCTCCTCGCACCACTCCCCGCCAAGAGCAAGACACCACTCGCCCGCGCCACGACGCCGGTCCCGCGACCGCCCCCGCGACGACTACTACCCACCCTCCTCATCCCGCTCCCGCCCCCGCCGCCACCACAGCGCCTCGCCCCCGCGCTCCAGCCGACGCTCCCGCCGCGACAGCACCAGCGGAGGCGGCGGCCGGGCCCCCGAACGAAGCCGCAGCCGCGTCGAGCGCGGCATCCAGGCGGCCGTTGACGCGGCTGCTGTCGAGGCCTTCCGGCTGCGGCGCGAGCCCGGGCCCTGGGTGGGCGCCAAGGGCGGCCGGGTCGCGACCGCGGCCATCAGTGCCGGGGTGATTGGGGCTGCGGCGGAGAAGAGGAAGGACGGGGGCCATGGCGGGAAGATTGGGAGTTTGGGGTCGGCTGTCGGAGGGTTGGTGGTTAATCGGCTGGTGAATGGGCCGAGGAAGGAGGTTAGATGAATGTTCATCTGCGTGGTTTTGGGTTGTGTTGTGGGTGTACCTGCCACATCTTCTGTCTGGTTCTTTGTGTGCGCGTCGGAAATATCTTCTAAGTTATAGGCCTGAGGATCTGGCTGGGCCATCCCGCCTTTCTCTTCTGCATCCCACAATACATCTTATATCCGCTGTATTTGCTCCTGTTGTTCACGGAATTTGCTGTGGAATTTACATGGCTTTGTAGGATGGTGTGGTACTTACTAGTGTAGGGGAATCTGTCAGTTGTGACTGGGATTTGGCCGTTCTTTCATGCTTACACTTGAACTCAGCCCTCATTTCAGTCTACGAATAAGCCAGGGTATGACAATAGTACCTTCCGACTTTTGAGTGCCAATCTTGATGGCTTTAGGATGTTGTGGCGAATGCATCACTTTCCCGCAACACATTGCAGGCCGTCATCTCCAACTCCCTTTCGACTTATCAAAACTGAGTATGACCGCACCACAGCCCGTTCTTCAGCCAGACGTTAAATCGGCCAAGATTTATCTGCTACAGTGGGTGTAAGACTCTTCTCTTCTTACCTCAGTCGCCTGCGTTGGGCAGAGAAAGGGGTATGACGCTGTATGATATCATGATGGCATCTCACTAACACCCCCCCCCAAGGGTGATTATATGAACCCCCACATCCCATCACAGCACCTGTGCAACGCCTGCTCCCGCGACCCACCAAACAATTATCACCCCTGATCACCCAATAGTGACACGCTTACCCGACACCACAAGCTCCCAACCACCACCAACCAACCACCCGCCACCACCGAAATGGAGCGCGGCGCCCGCAACCCCAACTACCCCGCCGACCCCTCCCAACCAGCCCACCAGCCCAAAACCTACGGCCAGTCGCCCGCCTCCGGGCCCGCCCCCAAGACCGCCGGTCCACACAAGCACGACATCCTCAACAAGCTCGACCCCCGCATCGACAGCACCCACGACCGCGAGCCCGCCGCCGCCGCCGCCGCCGCCGCCGCCGCGGCACCATCCACGCAGCCACCGTCCACAGGCCACACCATCCCCGAAGGGACATACGGCCCGCACTCGTCGCGGGCCGCCAACGCGCTGGACCCGCGCGTCGACTCCGACCTGGACCGCTCGCGGCACACGGGCACGGGCACCGCAACCGGAACCGGAACCGGCACCGGAGCCGGCGTGCCCGGAATGGCGATCCCCGCGGCGGCCGTTCCGGCAGCCACGTACGGGCGGCACGGGACGCGGGCGGCGAATGTTTTGGATCCGCACGTGGATTCGGGCATGGACAACCAGCGGGCGCAGCACAGTAGCAGGGGCGCGCTTGAGACAGGGGCTGCCGGGGGTGCGGCGGGCGCGGCGGGTATGGGGATGTCGGCCGGTTCCGGCAGTGGTGGAGCGGGCGGGCCGCATCGGTCTGAGGTGGCGAATAAGTTGGATCCGAGGGTCGATAGCTCGACCGGGGCGTGGAAGGCGGATGAGAGAGGCTCTTGAGGGGGGGATGTGAGGGTTGATGTGGTCGGGGGATATGAAGGAAATGGGAGTTTGCTGGGCGGGATTTGGGGGTTATCAGATTGACATTGTTTCTTAGGGATAACGTTCCATGTTGGTATGGAGTAGGTAGTCATGGTTCGAGTGTAGGGATACTCAGGTACCGAAACGAAATACAATCGAGATTTCGCAGATTGAGAATGAAGGACAAATCAAGGCATCCACCCCCCCTGCAGAACTGGACAAATATCGCAAAAGGTAAACCGAGACTGAAAAGAGGTATCGACGTGGTGACCTAGCCACCCGTCCCGTGGGAAAATGGTGCAATACCTAGAACTCCGATCCCAAAGCCGCAGCAAAACAAATACCACGGGGAGGTCCGTTGCCCCTCACAAAAAGACTTCGCAAAGCCACACACACCCAAGCAGCTAAAACGCCTCCTCAACAATGGCATCCCTGCCGAGCTTATACCGACCACTGGCAGGCGTACCGATGCGCCCCGAGCCCCTGCGCGCGGCGATCCCAAAGTCGCCCGCAATGCTCTCCCTTGTCGGCCGCTTTAGACGGGCGCGGTTCACCATGTTGACCTCGTGCGGCAAAGCGACAATGACGTTCTTGTCGGTGCCGAACTTGAAGTCGTCCGCCTTGACATCGTCCGTGTAGCGCTTGATCAGATACGGCGCCTTCCGTCCACCCAGCACCTTCTTAAGGTTCCACTCGATGATGTACGGGCCCGTGGCGGTGATGATGCTGGTCTCTTCGGCCTTCTCGCCCGTGTTGAACTTGGCAGGCGTGAAATTCACCCCCTTGCCGGTCTCGTAGGCGAACTGGGCGACGTGCTCGGGCGTGAGGGCGAGACGGCGGGGCTGCGGCTTGGCATCGGCGGCAAACGGCTTTTCGAAGCCGAGCTTGCCTTCATTCTTGCCCGAATTTTGCAACGCGTCGATGAGCAGCAGGTATGTCCGGCACGTGGCAAGAACCCAGCGGCCGTCGGCGGAAACATCCAGGCCAATAATGGCCTCGCCGAGAGCAGGAATGTGGGTCTTGGCGTTGATGCCAAGGCGGTCGAAGAGCCGAACATCACCCTTGTTGGAGGCCACCGCAATGTATCCCTTCTCGGTCGTCGCAATGGCGGAAAAGTCGTTCTTGCTGGTGTACTGCTTGAGCTGGGAATCGACAAGCTTGCTGCCGGACAGCCGAGGGTCGATGCGGTAGAGGGCGTTGCGGCTGATGCCGAGGAAGGTTGGCTCATGGGTCATCTGAGCAAATTTGTTCTCCGGCGCAAACGTCACGACTGGGATGTCTTCATGGACAGACCACTCGTCAACGACCTTGCCGTACTCGAGATCCATGCGATACAGTTTGTTGGGGTCCGAGTCCTTCTGCAGGATGAGATTCCTGTCTTCGTTGTGAAGCATGACCTTCTTGGGCGAGAAGAGCTCGCCCTTGGGGGTTTCGACCTTTGAAATGTTGGTGCTGAACTCGAGGTGGTTGTTGGGAGTGTGCTTGAAGACGCCAATCTTGGAGCCGCGGACGACAAAGGACCGGTCGTGCTTGTAGCCCACGGCGAGCTGCTTGTTGACGTCGGCGTCCTTGGGCTTGTAATCCACATCATCCGCCTCTTCATCGCTGTCGTAGTGCTCGCTGTGTGCGCGGTCGTCGTCGTCCTCTTCTTCCTCCTCCTCGAAATGTTCCTCCTCTTCTTCAGGCCGCTCGCTGTCTTCCATTGCCAAGTCGTTAAAGGCATCCGCGACGTAGTCACGCTCCTTGTCCTTGATCTTGGACCACTTCATCTCATTGAGCTGCTCCCAGAGAGCTTGTAGGAGACCCTCCTGGAACCGCTCGAGCGTGGATTGATCCTTGAACCGGAGCAGCCACGAGTAGGCGGAGCCATCCTCGGAGAACTGGTTGAATATGAAGGAGAGGAACTCAAAGTTGAAGACGGGATTGATGTCTGCAACGATGGGAATGCCCAGCCAATCGCGGTCGCCGCTGCCAACCTGCAGCCAGTATTGCCAGTCGCCAATCTCGGTGACGGTCGCCGTGACGGTCGCATCCTGCAAGACGAACGCACCGGAGGGGAAGTCGAAGAAGTGTAGTTCCGCGACCTCTGCCGCCAGAATCTCGCGTGCCTCTGGATGGGCTGACGCTACCGGGGGCTTCATATCCCTCGCCTTGCCCGGCTTGGTGGGCGTGGTAAAAGCCTCGGCAGCGGTTTCTCGCTTGGCGCCAACATTGGCGAAATGCCCGCCTGAGGCCATGGACTCGGCAGATTCTATCGACCGTGCAAGCGTCGGGCTGTGGAGAGGGCTGGCCGGTGGGATGGGCTGCTCGTCAAACTCAAACTGCTGAAAGTCGCCTTCCGCGGCAGTTGTGTGTGGCTTCCGGTACTTGCGCTCGTACTGGCACTGCCACGCGATGCGCTCGAACTGGTCGACCTGGGAAGGAGCAGTGGTGGGGTCGCAAACAAACTCGTAGACGTCGCCCGCGTCTCCGCTCAGGTCACGCCAGGCCAGAACCCTCTCGCTCCCGTCCCGGTTCTCGACACGAAAGCGGAGGGCTTCGTCGAGCAAGAAAGTCTTCTCGTCGCGTTCCCCGGCAAGGATATCAGCGTCGGCCTCGGCGTCCTCGCCCTCCTCCTCGAGAAGTTCAGCCTCCCCGTCTTCGTAAACCCGCTGCACGACAAGCTGGTACTGGAAGTCTTGGGCGGTTCGTCGGATTCGGGCCGACGCGTCTTTGAAGATGAGCTCGGAGTAACCCTTGGGCGAAAGCGGTCGAACGAGGTATAGTTGGCCTTGGGGCAGATCAATCATCGACTCCTGGTTGCTGGAGCCGAAAAGCAGCTTGCCGACTGTTAAACAATTAGTGAGCTGGACTCGTGACAGAAGGAAAATGAACACGGTCGCCCATTGCCTGGCAGAGACATGCAATGAGGTAAGGCTGCGCCGAGGATCACCGCAATTGATGCCCTTGTTGGGTAAGCGGGGTTGGAGCTTACCATTCCGGAGAACAAACATGGCGCTGAGGGGTTCTGAAAATAGGATTGTTACTTGTTGTCGCGGCAGTTGAGCCCCCGAAATAAGCGGCGGGGCGTGTAATAAATAGAGAGGCAGAGGAAGGAAGGAGTAGGGTCTCCAGCGCGATGAACTTTCTTCCCTGCCTATCACAGAGCCCAACAGCATGCAGGCAGGAGGATCTCGGCTTTGTGCGACGGACAGTGAAAGCTGCGGCGAACCAAAGCTAAAAAGTGTTTGGACAACTTCTTTGGTTGGTGGGGGAATACAGGTGGGGCGCTATGATGCACTCAGCAGCCAATCACCGCGGCGAATATTAAGGGACAGCCGCTGGTATCTGGTGGGGTGGGGTTGCAGCTGTCGCCACCAGACAGCTTGGCCATCGCCATTTCCCTCAAATCTCGGCCACACGTTCGCCAAACAAGGTGACAAAAGATAGCAGCATATGTTCTCCAGACAACGGCTGGACATGAAATATGTACAACCCCATTTGTCCAAATCGCCAACCAAGCTCAAGACGGTTTCCTGATTCCATGTCCCGCCAGAACCGCCCAACTCAGCGGCCTACGCGCCGTCCTTTGCTTGTCGACCTTTGACCTTCTAGGGGTTGCCGCCAGCCACGATGTCGTCGACTAGAATGCGGGCAACATTCTTCCCCATCAGGGCGCTTGTCTCCATTGTCGAGACGAAGGGCTCAATGCCGGACGTGTAGTAGAGCCCGGGTCCGATGATGGGCTCTTGGAAAGTTGTCCTTGGGACGGCCTTGGGATACGAGTTGAATTCATGCGCATAATACCACGAAATCGGGCTTTGTCCCCCTGTGATCGTGGCGGGAACCCCGCCTCCGAGCAGATGGCTGTAAAAAGGGGAATGTCAGTTGCACTGCACAGACACAGAGGAGACAAGGGGACAAACCGTAGGAAAATGGGGGTGAGTATTTCGGGGGAGAAGATCTTGTAGATGTACTCCTTCTTTTGGTTCGCTGGGTTGGTGACCGTTTGGAGGGTGGATATGCTGTAGAAGCGTGCCTTGCCCACCCCCTGCGAGCCCGAATTTGGGTTGTCCGTTTTCGCGAGAGTTGTTCCGATGGTGTTGGGCACAGCCACCCAAAAGGCCCATCGAGGCGGGTTAAAATAGTCAGGGTTGAGGCGTCTGGCAGTGGCAAAGATAGTGACATGCAGCTTCACATATGGGATTGTCTCGATGGCGTTGGGGACCACCTCCTGGGCGGCAGAAATCCCGCTGAACTGATAAGGGTTGGCGATGATCACTTTGTCAAAGGGGGTCGGGTGCGGGGTGTTTGTCGAGGAGCCGGAGGTTGTCCGGACGGTGTACTTTGGAGGGTTGGAGACCTGGCCCCCGGGCTTGTACAGCTCGAGCCCAACCACAGACGTGTTCAGAGCAACGGTGGCGTCCGATGCCTCGACCATCTTCTGGAAGATTTGCCAGTTGCCACCCTGCACTTGAGTCGCGCCCTCCGCTGCCAATGAAATCTAGGATCATCTTAGCCAACAGGCCTTGGCGGATGGAGCTGTACGAACTTACCAGGGTGTCGAGTGCATGGAGGTTGGCAATGTTGGAGGCATAGTTTGCCCGGGTACTCGCTTGCACCACCTCCTGGGCATATTTGGCATTGACCTGAGCTGTCAGCGAGCGTCAGACTGTCACGAAATAGGGGACCCACGTTGTTTGCCTGGAGGAACTGTTCTCCAGAGACGCTCATCACATCAACCAGTCCAAGCTCGTTCACTCGCTGGGTCAGGGACCGAAAGGGGAAATGCGGTTCATCGTACAGTTGAAGGAACTTTCCGAGGGTCGCTAGCACCAGTTCCTGGGTGCGCTTTGGCGCATAGATTCCGTATCTCAGCCCAACTTGAAGGGTGTTCCACCAGCTTGGGAGAAGGTCATTCAACTTGAGGACGAAGGAATTCCCATCCCAGATGCCAAGGGTGGGGCTCAAGGAAGCATCAGGGACCATTTCGGACAAGCCGAACTGCTGCATTGCACCATAGATAATCTGGTTTGCTTGAATGAAGACGCTGGCGCCGAGTTCAACACGGATGGAGGCATCCCCGTACGGGTTGATGGTCAACGTACGGCCGCCAATGCGGTCTGCTTTCTCGAAGACGGTGATGTTGAGCGGGATCCCAGCCTTGGCCGCATAGTCCTGGAGATAGTACGCAGCTGAAGACCCGGCTGGTCCGGCGCCTGTGTACTCGGTTAGAGAAGCCTTGCAATGGTTGCACATCCGTGAGGGGCACGGCAACAATACAGGTGAAAGCACGAACCTATGATGGCAACCTGCTGCGCTGCCTGGGCCTGGGTTGTGCCAAACCCTAAAAGGCCGGCAGCAGCAGTCAGAAGGCTGAGCGGCCTCATGATGCTGGCAGTCTGGGGATCTCCGAATGCACAAGATAAAGCACGAGGAGTCAGGCTGGCAATGTGAGAGGGGGCTGGCGTGTTGCTGCCCAAACAACTGGGCCTGGCGTGGATTTAAATGTCTGAGCAACTTCTCAGATATGTACGAAGTGCCTAGGCACCCGCATCAGAGCGGCTGCACGCATTCCTGTTTATGGTGTCAGTTGACCTTTGTGGGCCGTTTCACGTCGCCCGTGAATAAGCCCGAATGAGGCCTGAATAAGATACTGGAACAGCTGGAATGGCCGATGCAACTTTTGAATAGCGCTGCTCAATATTGAGCCAATAATGCTGAAGTTTGCTCTCTAGCCTGCATCCCAATGCCAGTGTTTGTAAATGCGGCTTTCCGAGTGGTGTCGGGTGTTGCTTGAGATGCGCACTTCGACTGTTGATGATCGCTTGTGGAGGAGTGAACCCCTCAGTGACTGCCCACACTGCCAGAACACTGGCAGACACTCAGTGTTTGGATGACTAACCAATCCAACCACACCTCTGCCTGCTACTGGTCCGAGCTTGTAGCGGGACAACCCCTGCCCGCTGCCTAGCCCCTCCGCCCAAAGCCGCCGTCTGGCAATGGAAATCCGCGAAAAAAAAGTCCGAGGTCAATGACAGCTCCAGCCGACCACACCTCCACATATTCGCACTCTACAAACTGTCGGAGTCGTATATCGCCAAGAGATTCCCACCATGTCTGCTGCACAGCTTCTCAACCCGAAAGCCGAGTCGAGGGTACGCCGAACCACGCTTCATACGGCTGCGACCGGGATGCTAATGGATGTGTTTACAGAGGCGGGGCGAGGCGCTCAAGGTCAACATCAGCGCTGGCGAGGGCCTCCAAGATGTCCTCAAGTCGAACCTGGGCCCGTTGGGCACGATCAAGATGTACGCAAACCCTTTAATCGGGTGGAGGGGTCCGTGGCTAACTTGCATGGAGGCTCGTTGATGGAGCTGGTCAGGTACGAATGTGCCGACATGCGGGGAACGACTGCGGTTTGCTGACGACTCTCGAAGATCAAACTGACGAAGGATGGAAATGTCCTTCTCCGCGAGATGCAAATACAAAACCCCACTGCGGTCATGATCGCACGGGCCGCGACTGCCCAGGACGACATTTGCGGCGATGGTACAACGTCGGTGGTCTTGCTTGTCGGTGAGCTGCTGAAGCAGGCGGATCGCTACATCCAAGAGGGTCTGCACCCGCGCATCATCACAGATGGCTTCGAGATTGCCAAGAACGAGTCGTTGAAGGTTGTCTCCCTTCTCTGATGCTTGCTTGCGAACTGCCGCTGACTGTCGCAGTTCCTGGATCAATTCAAGCTCGCCCGCGAAGTCGACCGCGAGCTCCTCCTTTCTGTCGCCAGAACCTCCCTTGCGACCAAGCTAAGCGCAAGCCTGGCCCAGAGCTTGACACCCGACATCGTCGACGCCGTCCTCTCCATCTACCAAGCCCCCGCGAAGCCCGATTTGCACATGATTGAGATTATGAAGATGCAGCACCGCACCGCCGCGGACACACAGCTTATCCGCGGCCTCGCCCTCGACCACGGCGCCCGGCACCCCGATATGCCCAAGCGCGTGGAGAACGCCTACATCCTGACCATGAATGTCAGTCTCGAGTACGAGAAGACAGAGATCAACTCGAGCTTCTTCTACTCCAGCGCCGAGCAGCGCGACAAGCTCGTCGAGAGCGAGCGCCGCTTCGTGGACGCCAAGCTGAAGAAGATTGTCGACCTCAAGAAGGAGGTTTGCGGCAACGACCCCAAGAAGAACTTTGTCATCATCAACCAGAAGGGTATCGACCCCCTCTCTCTGGATGTTCTGGCGAAGAACGGCATCCTGGCGCTCAGGCGAGCCAAGAGGAGGAACATGGAGAGACTGCAGCTTGTGTGCGGCGGCATCGCGCAGAACAGCGTTGACGAGATGACCCCCGATATTCTCGGCTGGGCTGGCCTCGTCTACGAGCAGCAGCTTGGCGAGGAGAAATACACATTTGTCGAGGATGTGAAGGAGCCCAAGTCCGTTACGCTCCTGATCAAGGGCCCCAACCAGCACACCATCGCCCAGGTCAGCGACGCCGTCCGGGACGGCCTGCGCAGCGTCTACAACATGATTGTCGACAAGAGCGTGGTGCCTGGTGCTGGTGCCTTCCAGGTTGCCTGCGCTGCGCACCTCAAGAGCGAGGCCTTCGCCAGGACGGTCAAGGGCAAGGCCAAGTGGGGCGTGGACGCGTTTGCGGACGCCCTCTTGGTCATTCCCAAGACCCTTGCTAGCAACGCTGGCCTTGATATCCAGGATGCTCGTAAGTGTAGATGCCCGCCGTTCCAAGAAATGTTCGCTGACAGTTCGCTTTCCAGTTGCTGCTCTCCAGGATGAGCATCGCGACGGCAATGTGGTGGGCCTTGACCTCACAACAGGCGAACCCATGGACCCGACGCTGGAGGGTGTCTACGACTCGTTCCGGGTACTGAGGAACTGTGTTGCATCCAGCGCAAGCATTGCCTCAAACCTGTTGCTTTGCGACGAGATGTTGAAGGCAAGGCAGATGGGACGGGCGAAGGGCCCCGGCCCGGGCATGGATGGGCCGGAGGAGTAAACCATTCCGTCTATGTCTGTAAAATACCTAATAGACATAGATTCATGACAATATGAATGTGGGCCCAGATTATCCCTCTTTTTGTGAGTTGAGTCTGTCGAGTCTGTGAGGTGCCCGCCCCTCGAACTAGCAGCAGGAGACCCCTTATCGATGGCCAAGATTGATAGCGGGGCAATCATCGCATTTACCCCGCCAAAATTTTGTCTGGAGCTGCGCCCAAATGTCCAACTGGATTGTTCGACTAAACAAATCAGATTAGTTCCGTTGAAAATGGCGCCGTACGACAGCGAATCCTCTGGCGGCGAGGAAGACGATTACACGGAGACCAATGTCCTGCTCGGCTATGCCTCCGTTGACGCCAATGGGGAGGAAATCAGCCGGCTCGGTGGCCATCCGGTACGTCTCTGCTTCACGGCTCCAGATGTCCCAATGTTGCTAACTTTGGATTCCAGGACTGGTTAGATCCGAGCAAACCTCCCTCTGCTGCGCTTGTAAGATGTAAAGCCTGCAAAGACATCATGGTGCTCCTCCTGCAGCTCAACGCCGAGCTTCCAGTTCAATTTCCTGGCCACGAACGACGGATATACATTTTCGGCTGCAAGAAGAAGAGCTGCCGCAGAAAAGATGGGAGCATACGCACTATAAGGGGTGTCCTGGTTTCACCGGAGTCCGGGAAAGAGACCAAGGAAATCACACAACCCAAAGAGACCTCTGCCCCGAAACCCGCCTCTTCTGGTCTCGGTGAAGCCCTCTTCGGCGTCAAACCCTCGGTAGCATCCGGCCCTACTACCTCCCGCGCCAACCCCTTCATGGCCTCTTCAACCCCCACCACAAATCCCTTCGCGCCGAAACCCGCCACCACCACCGCTCCAGCGAACCCCTTCGCCAAGCCGCAACCGACCGCCGAGACCAAGCAACAACCCGATGTCGAAATGGCCGCCGCCGACCTCCCCAGAACCTTCGCCGAGACCCTCACCCTCAACAACCCCCAGCCTCCCGCCACCCCCATCCCCTCGGAGCCCTGGCCCCCAGTCGCGGACCAACCAACCCCCTACCCAGCCCGCTGGCTCGCCGACGCAGAGTACGAAACCCTCGACCCCACCCCGCCGCCCATCGCGCAAGCGACCGCCACGATGGACATCGACGCGCCCGAGCCGGGCTCCAGCTCCGGCAAGGAGGACAAGGACGTCTTCGAGTCGAGCATGGACAACACGTTCCAGAAGTTCGCGGACCGCGTGGGGCAGAACCCGGAGCAGTGCATCCGGTACGAGTTCTGCGGCACGCCGCTGCTGTATGCCAAGGGGGATGCGGTCAGCAGGCTGCTGCAGGGTGGTACGGGGGGTGAGGGGAAGGTGGTGACGAGCAAGGGGATGCCGCGGTGCGGGAACTGCGGGGCGGGCAGGGTGTTTGAGGTGCAGCTGATGCCGCAGGCGATTGAGGAGCTGGAGAGCGAGGAGGAGGGGATGGAGGGGATGGATTGGGGGACGGTGATTGTGGGGGTGTGCGAGCGGGATTGTCAGGAGCGCGGGGTTGGGGTGGGAGAGGGCGGGTATGTGGAGGAGTGGGCGGGCGTGCAGTGGGAGGAGCTCACGGTGAAGCGGTAGATTGCTTGTTACTGGAGAGGAGAAGCGGATGGAGATAGAATCATGTCGTCGTGTTTGGCATCTGCACGCGTGCAATGAGGCTATGATCTAAACATAGAACCCATGGTAGTCCCGAGAGACGCCCCGTTGCATCCCATCCGCGGCGTTGCGACCATGCCCGCCATAACAACCCAAACGCCAAAGCTTTTACCGCCAGATGCAAGAAGAAACGACCACTCTACAGAGATGTGGCCGGCAAAATGAGAATAACCGCTCCCAGCCACTCAGGTCTATGCCGACTCCTCCCACGACCGCTTGATGACGCGGCTGAACATGTCGACCGTGACGTCCTCGCGGATCTCGGTCTTCTTGGCCTCGTTCTCGGCGTTCTTGGGGATGTGCACGAGCCCGGTCTCGTCCACCTTCCAACCGCACGTCTCGACGGCGAACTGCTTGACCTCGTCGGCGCCCTCGAGCCCCAGCCAGCCCTCGAGCACGCTGCTCTGCACCTCGCGGTACGCCTGGCTGATGAGCTGCGCGATGCGCAGCCGGATCATGTCCTCGAACCCGGCAATGTCGGTCGTCAGGTCCGCGTAGATGTCGTCGCTCTCGAGCGTCGACCAGAAGTCGGCGTACCGGGCGCTCTCGAGCTGCACGTTCAGCGCGCGCAGCTTGGCCACGGCCTCGGCGAGGTCCGACGACGAGTTGGGCCCCGGGTTGGAGTGCGACGGCGAGAGGAGGTGGAGGCCGAGGTCGAACTGGGGGGAGGGGAACTGCGTCATGGCCTTGACGAGGATGTTGGTGATGACTTCATCCTTGATCCGGTCGGGGTTGAGCTGGTAACTTGAGAAAGGCACAGGCTGATTAGTATGGCTTTGCGAGGGTTGGGGGGAAAGAGAGGTGTGTGGTATGGGGGTGTTCTGTCAGAATCTGTAGGTTGACTTCAGACCGGCGGCTGGTTAAGCCTGACCGGCAATCAGAATAATAGGAAACGTTTACGATAGATCATCTTGCAGAGGAAGGATACGGATCTAGGCGCGGCCGCGAAAAAGGAGAGAGGCAACTCACAGTTTAAGTAGGGCGCGGTTGGCGTTGGAGTCGCAGAACTTCTCCTCGCATTGTTGTGACAGATAGGCCTCGAGAACCTCAGCAGCCTGCGGGTTGTACCGCTCGAGGCCGTTGATGATGTTGCGAATCTGCTCCGGCCGTTCTTGGGGGTCTTCGCCGTTCATGATGGGCGATTTGACTGGGTTCGGGATTGGGTTGTCGGAGCAAAAATCCTGACTAGGGCTTTAACTCGAGCCCTTCCAAAACTGCCAAGGTGGGGCACAGATTTCCGTCTCGTTTTGTGTGATGTCTCAGGCCGGAAGTGGTTAGCGCAAGGGGGATATCTGATAGCCCCTGGTCATGTGAGCTCGCGAGGCCCAAACGCGCCACGGCCGCCGTGCTGCAACGTCATTGCCAAAAGATGCCAACGGCTTGCTGAATCTACAGTCGAGGCCACGCCACGTGAGAACCCAGACATGTCGAGTCATAAGTCTCGCATTCATGACCGAGGCGATCTATCTCAAATTTACCAGAACCCCTAGATCCCGGTAGTTCCTGCCAATCGGGCTTTTCCAGGTCTTTTACGGATTGACTCTTGGCTCCGTCGGTCTCGAGTTACGGGAGTCACAATGGTCAGCCCCGCCAAGAAACGGAAACTGAACTCGGATGCCAGCCAAAAATCGGCCCCTCCCAGGGGGTTAGAATATTTCTTCGCCAAACAGAGGCAGAACGGCACTTCATCCGACTCGGAGTCAACGTCGCGGGAGGATGGCTCCGCACAGCCAGGGAGTCAAGAACAGCCGTTGACAGACGAAGAGCTTGCGAGAAGACTGCAGGCTGAGTGGGATGCCGAGGTCAGGGCAGTGTCGGGCCAAAATACGCCCAACCCTGCACTGGGCTCGACTGATTCTGGCTCGGAACAATTGGCTCCAACTCCTCAGCTGTCACAACCGCGGTCTCCCTTGCCAGCAATCCACACCGGCAAGCCCAAGAACACACTGTCCCTTTCGTCAGCCGGGGCAACAGAAGACCAACTATCTGCATCCATTCCGCTCGACGAAAGCCCCTTGACGTTCAACCCGGCCACGTACGTCGCTCGGCTCCAAGAGTCGTGGACCGTCGATGGAGGCCGTGCAACTTATGCTTTGCTGACGCGATGTTTCGTCTTGGTGAACGGGACAAAGAGCCGCATCAAGATTGTCGACACCCTTGTCAACTGCATCCGAGTGTTGATTGAAGGCGATTCCGCCAGTCTCCTCCCCGCGGTCTGGCTGGCCACCAACGCCATCTCCCCACCCTACATCTCCATGGAGTTGGGGATCGGTGGTTCCGCCATCTCCAAGGCTCTCAAGCAGGCGTGTGGTCTAGATAACAGGGCGCTCAAGGCTATCTACGACAAACTCGGTGATCCTGGTGATGTTGCGTTTGAGGCAAAGAAGAAGCAGAGCTTTACCTTGCGGAAGCCGAAACCGCTGACGATCGACGGTGTCTTCCAGTCCTTGGTCAAAATTGCAAAGGCCCAGGGGCAAGGCAGCGGCGACGTGAAGCAGCGGATCGTTGACAAACTCCTCCAGGATGCCCGTGGCGGCGAGGAAACCAGATACATAGTCAGGACGCTGTGTCAGCATGTACGTTCACAGCTATCTTGCCGCATGATTTTCTTCGGTGGCACAGTTTGTACTTCCGATCTGCCCAAAGTCACAGTCCCTTGAGCTCCATGCCACACCCACCACTAACAAAACGCAGCTACGGATCGGCGCTGTCAAGACCACCATGTTGATCGCCCTGGCCCGGGCCTTTCTGCTGGCAAAACCGCCTGGCGCAGACTTTGCAACGAGAGATGCGCAGGAGTTGGCCAAACTAAAGAAGGAAGAGCTTGCTGAGATTTGGGCCGGGGCAGAGCAGGCCGTCAAGGCCTCATTCGCGCGTCATCCCGATTACAACGATCTCATCCCAGCGCTTCTGGAGAATGGGATATCCGAGGATCTCCATGTTCGCTGCGGTCTCACGCTCCACATCCCGCTCATGCCCATGCTAGGGGCCATCACTCGAGATTTGTTCGAGATGCTGTGCAAAATGCAAGGCTCTGAATTTGCTTGCGAGTACAAATACGACGGACAGCGGGCACAGATTCATTGCGACGCGGAGGGGAAGATCTCGATCTTCTCCAGGCATCTCGAGCTGATGACAGATAAGTACCCGGACCTGGTCTCCTTGATCCCCAAGATCAGGGGCGAGGGTGTCCAAACCTTCATCATGGAAGGCGAGGCGGTGGCTGTAGACCGCGCCACCGGAGAGCTCAGAAACTTCCAAACACTCACCAATCGTGCCCGAAAGGATGTGGCGATCGGGAGCATCACCATCGATGTCTGCCTGTTTGCCTTTGACCTCATGTATCTCAACGGCGAGTCCCTTCTCGACCAACCGTTCCGACGGAGGCGGGAGCTGCTACGGACACGCTTTGTCGAAATCCCTCACCACTTCACCTGGGTCAAGACCCTCGACGCTACCTCGCAAGACCAGGAATCGATCCTCGCCTTCTTCAACGCGGCCACCGACAGCAAGTGCGAGGGGATCATGGTGAAACTCCTCGACAATCCAGCCACCGAAACCCAACCCAACAACGCGCCCGAGCCACCATCCGACCCGCAACCAACCCCCCTCAAACCACCCCCCGAGAAAAGAACCCGCCGCAAACCACTCCTCGCAACCTACACCCCCGACAAGCGGCTCGAGTCCTGGCTCAAGGTCAAGAAGGACTACGCCGCCACCTCGGACACGCTCGACCTGATCCCGATCGCGGCCTGGCACGGCCAGGGCCGCAAGGCCCGGTGGTGGTCGCCGATCCTGCTGGCCGTGCGCGACGACGAGACGGGCTGTCTCGAGGCCGTCTGCAAGTGCATGTCCGGCTTCACGGACGCCTTCTACAAGGCGAACAAGGAGGTGTATGCCGAGGGGGGCACCAACGCGCATGTGCGGAAACCCGGGTTTGTCGAGTATGCGGGCCCCGCGCCGGATGTGTGGTTTGAACCGCGGGAGGTGTGGGAGGTGGCGTTTGCGGATGTGACGCTGAGTCCGACGTATACGGCGGCGATTGGGCTGGTGAGTGAGGAGAGGGGGCTGAGTCTGAGGTTTCCGAGGTTTCTGAGGCGGCGGGAGGATAAGGGGGTTGAGGAGGCGAGTACGCGCGGGTTTTTGGCGGGGTTGTGGAGGAAGCAGGAGGAGAGGGTGGATGTGGGAAAGGAGGTGGCGGGGGTGGAACAGGAGGAAGACATGGAAGCGTAGGCGGAATGGGTGGCGACGGATGGTATTCTCCCGCGCGTGGCGGGTCTAACTAGGCTACTCCTTCCACGCCAGGTACACGATCCGGGACCCGTACTTCTCTCCCTTCTTCAGCAGCACCTGGTCCTTCCACCCGTCCGTGTTGCAGGCGTTGACGTAGCGGCCCGGCTCGACGCAGAAGCCGCTCCGGGCCTGGCGCGCCGCAACACCGGCGACCTCGGGAACGTCGATGTACTTGCCGGTGTAGAACTGGAATGCCGGCTCTGTGCTGAGCACTTCCAGATGGACTTTCGAATCCGGGTGCTCGGCGCTCACTAGCTTCTTCAGCGGCGAGGAGCGGGTGTCGATCGGCACGCTGCTCGCCGCCTCGTTGATCACAAAGCAGTTATCGATATCCGGCTCTTGCGCACCCAGGGTAAACGGCTTGTTACCCTCCACCTTGCTGAACGCCTTGGGTCCGCCGGTCGGGATGCCGCGGTCGTCGACGGGGAGGTAGTTGTTTGTCGCGAGGGTGACGATTGTGCCTTCGATTGAGGGGCCGCCAGTGAGGTTGAAGTACCTGTGGCGAGTCAGCCCATCTAACCACCCGCCCCATCCCCCTCCCATCCTCCATATCGCGCTTCAAACTCACGAGTGGTTCGTCATATTGATGACCGTCTCATCCGCCCCCCCAACCAGCTCCGCCTCATACTCAATCCCCAGCACAACCACCTCCGTCCCGCCCTGCACCTGCGTGCCAACAGTATACACCACGCTCACGTCCACCGTCCCAGGGAAGCCCTCATCCCCATCCTCACTCACGAGACAAAACCTGACGCTCTCCCCGCCCTCCATCGGCCCCACCCCGGGGATCCCCCGCACGCCCACGGGCGTCGGCCCCCGCCACACCTTCTTGCCCCACCCGACGCTGCCGCCGTGCAGGGTGTCGGGCCCGCTGTTGGCCGCGAGCGGGTAGGTCTGCCCGCCGTTGAGGCAGTCGAGCCTGGCGCCCTTGATGCGGTTCGCCACGCGCCCGACGGTCTCGCCGAAGAGCGGGGTGTTGTGGCGCGCGTACAGCGCCTGCGTCGGGAAGCCCTGCACGATGTTGAGCCCGCCGACGCGCAGCTCCTGGATGATGGCGCCTAGTGGGAGGAAGGTTGCTGCTGCTGGGTTGGTCATGGTGGGTGGGTTTTTCGGAATAAGAAAAAAAAGGGAGGGGGGTGTGGTGGTTGGGAAGGTGGATGGATGGGTTGTGATGTGTTGGGGGGGTTTCGGGGAGGGGAGGGAATTTGGAGATGCGGGTGGTTGTTCTTGTTGTTTAGGCTTTGCGCATGTATGTATGTGGTGGAGGATGGATGGAAGAAGGGATGGAAGCCCGACGAAGCATGTTTTGAGAAGGGCTGTTTTGACGCGCGGAATCACGCGCTAGGATGGGGATGAACTCTGACGTTTGCACATGACGACAGCTTACTTACCTACTTTCAGGGTAGGATGGACGCGCTGCCCCTCAGTGGGGAAGATGCTGCAGTGTGCAGCGGGTGGGGTCGTCCATGGGCAGCCCTACAGGACCGCGGCTCTCGTTGCAGTTTCTGAAACGAACTGGGTACAGTTGATAGTAGTGGGGAAAAAAGAACTAAGGGCGATGCCAATGCGAGCTGGGAGTACAGTTGCTTTCATTCGCAATTCAACTTGGGGGAGTTGGGGGTGCTTGTCTTTTTGGAATGTGGCCCCGACCTGCGACCTCCCTAGGCTCGTGGCGCATCATCAAGTCACGACCCTGCGATGTTAAATCACTCGAGTAGACAGAAGAGGCTCGACGTTAGAAATGAAGTCGGTGGCCGGGTGACGTCGGCGGAAAGTGGAGCAAAGAGGCCGGCTCGGCCGGGTAGCGCACGGGTTCGGCCATGTGGGGCTCCGGCACTCCACCTTCCTGAATTGGACCTTGCTGTGTTGCCGACAGGGGAAAACATATATTATGTAGTCGCGGAATAGAAACAGGTTGTGAAAGGTCACAGACACGCCCGGATCCATGTTATTCCCAATGCATCCAACCCCAATACTAATTTCGGAAACACCTGACCATACCTCACCGCATCCAGCGCCATCGCTTTCCCCACCGTCCTTGTCCTCGCCTGCCGTGATGCGTGCCCCGGAAAACCAACACAACCCAAACGACCCAGGGAAGCAAAAAACACAACAGCGGCCTTCCCGCAGCTGCGCAGCACAAAAAGAACACACCTCCAACCAGTTCAGGGGGCCACCCGGGGATTGAACCCGGGACCTCTCGCAAGATGCTTGGGTTTGTACCCTAAGCGAGAATCATACCACTAGACCAGCGGCCCTTGTTGTTGTTGGGGTTCGGAGAGAATCCGGTGTTGACACGGAGGGAGGGTTGTTGTGAGTCAATCGTTGTGGTGTGGGGTGGGGGTATGGGTTAGGGTTTGGTGGGGTGGAGTCAGGGGTCGCGTTGCTGCTCGGCCCAGCCAGAGACATACCTGCTCTCGAGCTACTCTCAGTGGCTTGGTCAAACTGTTTGCCTGTGCAAGCTGCGCAAGGTGTTGAACCAATCGTTTACTGTCAGCATAATGGCAACAGAAAAAGGAAGCCTCGCTGTCTTCCATGCCCATGTGTCTGCGCGGAACTTCAACTTCGCTTAGTCTTCGACTGGCCTTGGCCATTGAGCTCCGCCGTTGCCCCCACCCGGTCCGACACAAGGGTTCCAAGCCCCCAACGGCATCCACAACACGACATGGAATTCCGCTTCTCCCTGCAACAATCACCAAAACAACAACAGCGTCAGTGGTTTAGTGGTAAAATCCATCGTTGCCATCGATGGGCCCCGCGTTCGATTCGCGGCTGACGCATTTTTGCTTCGTCCTGTTCCTCAACCTCGTTAAAGTTCCAGATTGCCTCGTGAGCAGGTCAGCCAAGGGCTTGGGTGAAAGTCGAGAGGATGTTGACTATAGCCCCGGTAATTCCCCTGTTAGCTAATGAGTGATTGATTGAAGATGGTGGGAAAGTAGCCCCAATATACGAGCATCTTGGCACCTATAAGTCTGACCCACAGCAGAGCGGAAGGTGGTCGGGTGTCGTTCGGGTGCGTGGAGAAGAAAGGACTCGGACGTGGTTATCTCCGTTTGCAGAAGAGGCATTTCGTCATAGCTGATTCGGAGCTTTTCATTTGGTTCCAAGTGCCGAAGGGAATCCACACCCGCTGCACCAATCCAGCGATCCGACTCTCCTAACTCCTTCCCTCACCACTCACAACAGACCCCAGCAAAACCCACACCACCACCACCCACAACCACCCCCCCGGAAAATCAAAATGGCCGCCAACGAAGTCTACCAATACTCCATCGTCTCGGCCCTCATGGACGGCGTCGCGTCGCACGGCACCCCGATCGCGCGCGTCCTGGCGCACGGCGACCACGGCCTGGGCACCTTCCGCCACATGGTCGGCGAGATGATCGTGCTGGACGGCGCGGTCCACCAGATGAAGGCCGACGGCTCGGTCGAGCGGGTCACCGACCCGGCCGCGACGGTGACGCCGTTCGCGACGGTCACGCGCTTCCGGCCCACGGCCCGCGCGCGCGCGGCGGTGCGCGGCAAGGCCGGGCTGCAGCAGCTGCTGACGCGGCTGTTCCCCAAGGCGCGGAACCATTTCCTGTGTGTCAGGATGGACGGGGTGTTCCGCGCGGTGGAGGTGCGCACGGCGGGCGGCCAGGCGTGCGCGCGGGAGGGGATGGTGGATGTTTGTGCGAGGCAGACGACGCATCGGTTTGAGGGGGTCAGGGGGACGATTGTGGGGTTCCGGTGCCCCGCGTATGTGATGGGTGTTAACGTGGCGGGGGACCACTTCCACTTTATCACGGACGACCGCCGGCGGGGAGGGCATATCTTGTCGTTTGAGACGGAGGGGGAGGTGGATGTTGCGGCGGCGCAGATGAGCAACTTCCACTTGGAGCTGCCGACGGAGGACGACGAGTTCAACGAGGCGACGCTGGTTTTGCAGGCGGAGGGTATCAAGGAGGCGGAGGGTTGAGGAGGGGTCGGTTTGTCATTGCTTTTGCCGGGCACCCTTTTCAGGGGTGACAAGGAAAATCATTTGAAGGTCCTCCATAGCCTTGGTCTCTCTGCCCCAACACCACTCCGTGGAAAGACGGTCGGCGCAGTTGTTAGTTGGATGGTGGCCATTGTTGGAGCGTTGGCCAGGGGGCTGTCCGTTTTCAGCCTGCGACTCGGCATTGGCAACAGACTGAGTGGCCGATTCGGCGTCTTGGCCAGGCCAGGACGATGCATAATTACCCACCCGAATACCGGACTGCAACAGCATGTAGCTGGACAGGATTGCGCAGACCAGGCAGGTCAGGTCCAAAATCTGTCGAACCCAAAATATAGGATCGGAATCTGATTGGTCTGAACAGACGGAGGAATCAACAGTGATGATAGCTTCAATTATGTCAATCTGTATAACTGTGAAAAAGCTGTATATAGCTCCAAAAGCCCATTTCCTCGGGGGAGCCAACGGATACCTAATGCTATACTAAGACTAATCTGCCCCTAACCCCTAAGTAGGTTTATCCAATATCGCTACTATAGTCCTATTTTACTATAGTAGGTTCAATATACCCCCTTAGAGTAACTACTAGGCAGCTGCTCTAGAGTACTCCTATAAGTAAGGTTATTCCTAAGATCTAAATTCCCTAGCAATCTAGCTCCCTAGTATCCGTTCTGTTCCGTAGCTATCTAGCCTTAGGCTCCCTCTAGTCTCTATCTCTTGTTTTCTAGTAGGGAGAGTTAGGAGACTCCTTAGCTCCTACCCCCTTATATAGACCATAGGTATCCCGCTATAAGCGCTATACTCTCTTCTATTAAAGTCTTGCTTGCTCTCTAGCAAATAAGGCTCTCGATAGATACTATATTAATTATCGTAACGAATTCTTAGTGTTTATCTGCCGTTAGGGCCTTTATAAACCCGTTAGCTATTATCTTTGTAGTAGGTATATATTCTACCTTGATCTTGCTAGCTTTACGCTCCTGCCTTAGCTAGTAGTTATAGATATCTACGTGCTTAAGCTTAGTCTATAGAGTAGCGATCTTAGCGTTAACGAGTTAGATAGTCTATAAGTTGTCGTACTAGATCGTAATCCAATCGTTATTAAGATCGACCGATAGTTTGGAGATCAATCCGCTTATAAATATACCTTCTTTAGCCGCTTATAAGAGGGCTAATAACTTAGCTTCGGTCGTTAAGGTTATAACTATATCTTACTTGCTTACGCGCTACGCGATTAGACCGCTAAATAGTTAGATAGCAAAGCCTTATAAGCTTTTCTAATTAATAAGGTTATTAGCGAATAAAGAGTTACTTACTACAATTAGCTAGTTACCTCCTTCTAATTAGAAGGCGAAGAAGCGTATTCGGTAGAGGTATCTTAGCACTTGGTCGGCCGCCGCGTAGTAATCTAGGCCTAGGTTATAATTAAACTAGGAAAGTCTCGAAGCTACAAAAGCAATGTCAGGTCGCGATATAATAGCGGCGTAGAGTATCGAGCTAACCTTCTTCTAGTAGAATCGCGTTACGCTTAGATCTACGATGTTATTATATAGAAGCAATTCCATCGTTATTATAGGTATTCTAGGTATAGCTTCTAAATCTATAAGCTTCGCGATCTTCTCGATATATAATATCTAGCTAAGCTAAACGAGCTTCTTAGTTCTCTCGCGGTAGATCTCGATACCTAGGAACTACTGTAGCTTATTGCCGCTAGTAAGTTTGTATTTCTCGCGTAGGCTGCTAACAATCTTATTAACCTTCTCTTACTTGTTCTTATAGTACGTAATTACAATATCGTTAACGTAAAAGAAGACAATAACGTCCCTGTTTATTATTATATATAGCTTACATAGTATCTTAACGAATCCTAGACTTCTTAAAGTATTAGTTAGCTCGCGTTGCTATAGGAGAGGGGATTTTCTTAGCCTATATAGAGCTTTGTTTAGCTTTAGTATGTTCCTATATCTACGGTAGCCCTAGGGTATCTGTATATATACGAGCTCGTTAAGGAAGGCGCTCACGAAGGCGTTAACCGCGTCGAATTAGATCAACTCGAGATCGAATCTTACTATAATAGCAAGTACTATTCGAAGTAACCGGATCGCGAGAGTAGTAGCGTAATTTTCTTCTATTAATCCCTTCTACTATTAATCACCGCGAACTATAAGCCGCGCTTTACACTTATCGAAGAACCTATCTTAGCTAAACTTATAGACGTAAACCTATATATAGTCTAGAATCTATTATATACCTGCTTATTAGCGGGAAACCTTATCCTACGACTACTTAACGCTATAGCTAGCTAAGTGATCCTTCTCTGCTTGTAGGAAGAGCGCTTCTAGCGGGTAGTTCTCGAGTTTATAATGCTATTTCGGCTTAGGAGGAAGGATATCGCAATATAGGCGTTTAATACTATCTTTCTTCTTTATTAGCTATATAACGCGCTTCTTTATAATAGTTCCTTATAGAGTCTACTCTTCTTCGGTAGTCTTTAGTTTCTTAGGCTCGATTACTAGGGTCGCTATCTTTCGCTAGAGTCAGTTAATCGTAGCTCTTATAATAGGCTTGTCTCTTAATATACTAACTACAGTCGATAGTATACCCGCGTAGAAGGCTACGTACTATAGTTCGAATGCCGCTGCAATTTCTATAGCATTGTCGGCTCGTAAGCTAGTCATTAGCGCAGTTAAAAGAGCAGCGGGAGGTATTGTAGGAGGTGTTTAGTAGAACTTAGGGAAATCGCTAAAGGCGTCGCCTTTAACTACAATAGTATCTAAGATCTCCTCTTCAAGCTCTTCTTCTTCTAATACGTTATCGGTTAGGTAGATAGCGATATCCTTGTCTTTATCCTTATTCTCGGGTTCTTGTTCATCTAGTTTAGTAGCTAGGTTTCTTGTTTCTTAATCCGCAAGCTACTAGGCAAGTGCCTCTAGGTTAACTTACTTCTAATCGATCGTAATACGCTCAAGGTCTCTAGAAAAGACCTATGTCTTGTTAAAAATAACGTCTCGGGTAGCTACTACATCGTTAGTTCTAGGGTTCTAGATTTAGTAGATGTTAGAGGATTAGTATCCTACTAGGTATCCTATAAATGCCGTTAGCTCGAATCTCTATAGTTAGCGCTCCTTCTTTTACGCTATAGTTGTTATAGCGTAAGCCTTATATCTATATACCTTCAAATAGTTTAGTGCTAGTTTACGTCGCTCTATTACAACTATACTTCGCTTCTCTAGGTACTCGTAGAATCTCTTAAATAGTATCTTCTAACCGCTTCCTTACTTTAGTATATAATTAAAGAGGTACACTAATACTCGGGAAATCTTAAGCTACAATTTGATCGGGAGGTTAGCGCTTAGAGCTATATAACGTTGTTTTTCCTTAATTACACCCCCTAAGCGCTCTACCACCCCGTTCTGCTCTTACATATAGGCGGCATAGGGCTCGACTTTAATACCCTTGCTCTCGAAGAACGCTATAATAGCGTCGGTCTTAGTAAACTCGTTATCGCACTCGATTGCTTTAGGTTTGATCTTGTACTAGGTCTCTAGTATATGGAAGAGGGTCTTAAGGGCCGCTAGGATATTATCGCCTTTGTAGGTTCTTATATAATAGTCCTATATATACCTAGAGTATTGGTTAGTAGCAAGTAGCAGTATAGTATAATCTTATCGCTCTACCGAAGTACAGAACCTGGGAGGAGTTACAAATACGGTCACGACGGGATCTGCAGCTCGTCTTGCGACGAGCTATACAGCCGTACAAGAGCTTGGTAAAGGTGGTCATTAGCTGGTTGATGGATTCGGGGCGCCTGACGGAGTATAGCGTAGCTCGCAGGTTGTAACTGGAAGCTGCGATAGCCGCGAAAGCGGCTAAGAGTAGCGGAGAGGGTGCGGGAAGTGCCGAATCGAGCCGCTAAGGGAGACAGGGGCTACCTTTTACACGTAGTTCGATGGATTCAAAGCGCTGAAGCAGAAGCGTAGGCAGGGGTTTTTACCCGGCCCTCTGTTCAGGGGGTACGGTTTCCTTTGTATATAAACCAGTAGCAGGACCGGCGCGCCGTAAGGCATATCGGAGTACGAATAAATAAATATAATCTTATCGCGCGCCTAGGTATTCGTAGAAGTTGATGGCAATACGGTCCCCCGCCTTTGGAGGGTCTAGGCGTAGTTCTCGGCTAATCCGACGTTTAGCTTTGCCGCATCCGCACCCGTCGCACTCTACTATTGTAATACCTTTGATTTTAACTCTATAGGCACTATTAACGAGATATTCAAGGGCCCTAGGGCCTAGGTGACTAAGGCGGAGATACTATATTATCGCATCCGCTCTAGATAGTACCCGAGCGGTCTACGTATTAAGCTATTACTTTCGTGTAGCGAAGGCAGCGTATATAGTTGTCTAGGGAATATATTCTAGGACAAATTGATCGTATCGGTCTTGAACGTCGCAAAGGTATACGTTTTCTCCGCGCCGTAGGTAGTCGTTACAAGTATCCTACTAGATACCGCGGTTTTTAAGTTAGCGGAGGGAGACGAGGTTACATACGAAAGTCGGGCAAAAAGCTATGTCTTTAAGAGTAATAACTTAGGATCCGTTCTTGGTCTTTACTATAATATCAACTTCGCCGTATCCCTCGATAGTAACAGGATGTTCTCTGGCCTAAACGTAGTCTAACGGGCTTGCGAGGCGAGGTAGTGACTTGAACCGGGAGAGGTTGTTACATAGGTGGATAGTTGATCCGGAATCGAGGATGGACGAGTTAACCAGAGGGTATATAAGCTGCCCTACTTAGAAGGCCGCTAGTATAGTAAAGAAGCTTACGGTATATCTTCTGACTATACGCCTGTACCTAGCTAGCTACTATGCCTACTTCTTGAAGTAGGGCGTTAGAAAATTCTCTAATATCTTAGTAGCTTCCTAGCTAGGTGCCGATATTATCTCTAGAGAGGTCTTTGTCTAAATAGGGGGGGCCTTAGCTGTTTGATCAGCTGTCTGGTACTCTTAGGGGGCTACTGCTACTTGCGTAGAGTTTCGGCACTCTTCGTCCACTAATTTTATAGTAGGTATCTTAGGGGCCTTTTGGCGCTCTTCTTCTACTAGTTGTAACGCAGCAGGTCTCTCGGGGGCCTTTCGGCGCTCTTCTTCTACTAGTTATAACGTAGCAGGTCTCTTATCCGCTAGTAGCAAAGTAGCGGGTATCTAGTTATAGGCTACCTCTGGTTGTAAAGTAGGGCGGCACTCTAGGGAAGCACGTTGTTGTTGTATGCTCCTACTTAGGGCTAACGCTATAGGGAGTTAATCTTGATCTTAGGATAACTCTTTCAGGTTAGATCTCTATCTCTTTGGCTTCATTCGCCCCGTCTTAGCTTTAAGCGAGGGGTTTACCTTAAGGTTCTTCTCTATTCTCTAGATAATGTTCTCTCTATATATAAATCTCTAGGGGGCTCTCTCTAGGTATAGGTAGTAGCATCTTTCTATATTATATACTCCTTCATACGCCTTATATAGTATAACCTCCTTCTCCTCCTATTAGGGGCTTGTATCGCTTCTCCTTCTCTTACCGCCGAATGTCGGGAACGCCCTGCGGGTAACCCTAGGCTTCGATTTCGCTAGGAGGTCTTGGGTGCCGATCTGGAGTTAGCGGGTTATATCCTCGATCGTATAGTCTTAGAAGTTGGTAGCAACTGCTCTTTGCTTCTTAGATCGAGTAACAAAGGCAAGGGGTGTCTGGTTGATCGCTTTGCTTAGGTTAGCGATCCAAACGATAGGGAGAGTTCCTTCCTAGATATCCCTTATAATAGCTTCCTCTATTAGTATCTCCTACTTCTTAATCTATAGCTCGAAATCCTCTCGTACCGTAGTCGCGAACCTTAACTGTTCAAGGATAGCGTAGTACGCTCTAATCTTCTCGCGGAGGGCTATAGCTACCTGTCACGGGTCTAGCCGTGACATATGGCCGTATGGCCATTGCGGGCTATATGGCCATTGTGGAGCGGTTGTGCGATGTAGGGCCTGCAGAGCCTGTAGCATGTGGAGCCCGCCGCAGGGCATATCCCCAGCGGGCTACACCTACGATCTTAAGTTCCTTGTACAACTATATCGAATATATACGTACCCTAACATTAGGCATTTACTACCTATGATAGTTGGTTGTACCTTCTGTTCGTATGCGCAGACCCTTGTCGATTAATTACGACGAATTTACGTTGCGCGAACTAACCGAAATTACAATTCGACCGCCCTGAACCTAAGAAACCAATAAGATAGTCGGTCCCGAAACGACAAGATAGTCCTAAGAACCCGAACCTAAGAAACCGAACCCCCGAACCTAAGAACCCCCGAACCTAAGAAACCTAAACAAAGAAGATAACGAGCACTATAGACGTTAACGTAAGCTCCGTAGCCTAAGTGCCTATTCCTATTAAAGATATATATAGCGAGGCCGCTATAGCCCTAAAGGAAGAGATATACCCGAAGCTAAAGGGTTATTTCGAAGGATACTATAGGCCGTTTATAGTAACTAGGATAACGCTACCTACGTACGCGCGCTAAGAGAGAAGCTTTCGAAGCCGATGCGGGACCTAATCCTACTATAGATAAACCTCCTAGCCTAGAATAACTTCTAAGGATAGGTTACTATAGCCTAAGCCTAGGCTAATAACCTTAAAATAAAGGAACACTTAAAGAAGGCTAACGAGCCGAACTACTATAACGGCTACAATGCTAAGAAGGAAGGCAAGGACCTAAACGCTATAGACGTTAACCAGGTAACTACTACCAAGGATAAGGCAACTATATTACAACTCTCTAACTTAAAGAGGGAGTAGTATATAGCTATAGGTCTCTACTTCCTCTATAGTATAAGGGGCTATATCGCGGCGAAATGTATAGAGAAAGGCAAGTAAGCCTAGAATAACCTAGGCACTAGAGGAAGAGGGTAGCGGGGCGGCTATAGTAACTATAGCAGGTTCGGCAATAACGGCGGATTCGGTAATAACGGCGGATTCGGCAATAACGGCGGATTTAGCAATAATAGTAGCGGCCTAAACTAGAATAACAATAGCGGCCTAAACTAGAACAACTATAACGGCGGATTCAACAATAATAACGGCGGATTTAGTAATAACGGTAGATTCAGAGGCAGCGGAGGCCGCAGCGGCGGCGGATACCTATATTAATAGAATAATAATAACTAGAACTTCGGTAATAACGGCGGAGGCCGCGGCGCGTACCGCGTACGATTTATAGACTAAGGCCGCGTTTTAGGAGAAGTCGATTATAACGATACTAAGCGCTACGAACCTAAATAGAGTATAGAAGACCTAGAATAGTAACAATAGTACTAGGGAAATACCTAGCCTCTACGCGAAGACGCGCGTAGGGGTACGAAGGCTATTATAGGGGAGATAGTAGCGATTTAGTTATTAGCGCTATTAGTTAGATAGCTAATTCAATCCTATTATCCTCCTACATTATAATAAGCAAGCGTAAGATAGCGTATATAGCGCTTGTAGATTCAGGCTATATAGGTCTTGCCTTTATAGACTTTAGTTTCGTGGTATATAACGATATACCGCTAAGTAGACTAGAAACGAGGAAGCTACTCTACTTAGCTAATAGTGTACTAAAGTTATAGATCGAATAGAGTATAGTGCTAGAACTAAGGATCAGCTAGTATAGGGAGAAGCTTCGGTTCTTTATTACTATACTAGCAAAAGACAATCCGATTATTCTAGGCCTCCTATAGCTAAGAAGATACGACCTAACAATTAACTAGACGGACCTAAAGCTTACGTTTAAGGAGCGTTGCTAAGAGTAACGTTACTTACTAGGATATATAACTAAGCTAACGGTACTATAAGCGAAGCCTATAACTACGGAACCTACGACCGCGGAACCTATAACTATAAATAACACTACGAAATACTAAGCATTGGTCGAGGAAGTCCCGGATAAAGGGGAACTAGAGGATAGGGAGTATAACCAGGGTCTAGAGAACCTATAGAAGAAGAGGAAGAGAAGGTTATCCTTGTTATAACGCTATTAGAGAGCGCTTAAGAACGGACTACGGTAGACCTTATCCCTACTAGGATCAAGAGCGGTAGTTATTCCAAATAAGCTTATAAGGAGGCTATAACTAGCGAAAAAGGTGAACGGGCGTAGGTACCTATAGGCGCTGCTACTACCAAAACGACTCCCGAAGCTACTACTATATAACAAGGCGATTAATAAGAACAATATTAAGATACTAAACGCGCTAAACTTTATACTTTTCTGCTACTAGAAGGGTATAACGGTAATACGTATAACGGTCGACTAACTAGAATAAGTAATACTAAACGAGAAGAAGGATAAGGAGAGGGCTACGCTCTACGCCCTACTAGACGACTTTTATAAGCGGATATTAAACCGCGAAAGCTCGCTAAAGGACTATACTTTGGTACTCCTAGAACGGCACTATAAGTTTGTAAACGCCCTTTAGAGCGACGTAGAGACGATTTATAGGATTATAGAGGAGGACGCTTAGAAATTCTTCAAGAAGAGTAACAAACCCTAGCTAACGGTAGCGGATATCTTAAAACGCCTACTAGCGGAGTATCGCGATACGTTCGAGACTTTTCTTCCCTAGGAGGCGGATACGCTACTACTATATAGATTATACAACTATAAAATCAAGCTAATACTAGGAAGTAAGCTACCGTTCTTAAGGAACAGACCGTTCTTACTAATAGAACTACACATAGTTAAGCGCTAGCTAGATAACTACCTAACGAAAGGCTTTATCTAACTATTAAAATCGAGTATAGGAGCGCCTTTACTACTTGCCTAGAAGCTAGGAGGTAGAGTGTAGATTTACACTAACTTCTAAGGTCTAAATAACGTTTCGATAAAGAGTCGATATCCAATACCACTAATCAAGGAAACACTTGATTCTATCTATAAAGCGCGGATCTTTACAAAGCTAGATGTTATTGCGGCGTTTAATAGAGTCCAAGTAGTAGAAGGCTACGAATAGTTAATAGCGTTTGTAACACGATTCGGCCTCTACGAATCGCTAGTTACGCCGTTTAGGCTATAGGGAGCGCCCGCTACGTTTTAGTACTATATTAATAACACGCTGTACGATATACTGGACGTATATGCTATAGCGTACCTAGACGATATACTAATCTACTCTACGAATATAGCAGACTACGTTAAGCAAGTGAAGGAGGTACTAAAGAGACTGTACTAGGTAGGGCTCTAGGTTGATATTAACAAGTACGAATTCTATACTATAAGAACGAAATACCTAGGCCTGATTATTACGCTAGGCGGTATCGATATAGACAAAGAGAAGGTAGTAGCTATTGTATCCTAGGAACTACTAACAATAAGGCAGCAGCTACAACGGTTCTTAGGCTTCGTAAACTTCTACTAACGATTTATTAAGAACTTCTCGGGAGTAGTATAGCTACTTTATAACCTTATAAAGAAGATAATAAACTAGGAATAGAGCAGACTATACTATCTAGCTTTCGAATAACTAAAAACGTACTTCTTGATAGTACTAGCGCTAAGGATCTATAACTAGGATAAGCCCGTAATTGTCGAAACTAACGCTTTAGACTAATTAGTAGGCGGAACGCTACTATAGCAAGACAATAACGGCGACTAGTACCTAGTAGCTTACTTTAGCGCGAAGCACTTAGTATAGGAATGCAATTACAATATCTATAACAAGGAGCTATTAGTAGTGATTAAGGTACTAGAGGAATGGCGACTAGAACTAGAGGGAGCAAACGGCTAGTTTGACATTATTACGGACTATAAGAACCTTTAGACCTTCGCGACGACGAAGCAACTGTCTTTAAGGTATATACAGTAGTCCGAATTCCTGTTACGATTTAACTTCTATATTATCTACTAGCTAGGATCGGCAAACGCGATGCTAGATACACTAAGCTATAAGCTAGAACATATACTATAGGGCGTAGAGGATAACCGACTCCAGAACTGTAAGAGGCTACTAATCGACCCTAACTAGTTCGATCTAGAGACATTTAAACTGCTAAGACTATATGACGAGGCAATTACAGTTAACTAGTTGGACCTATTAAGATATATCGACGATCTGCTGAACGAAATGTACACGAGCTTAGATCTGCTAAAGGCAACGCTTAGGGCGCTAGTAGACCCTAGGACTAGAGCTTAGCCAAAGGATATTAAAACGAGGCTTAAAGTACTATACGTAGAGTGCTATACTATTGTAGGTAAGGTATATTACTGTAGGAGAATACTTATTGACCTAGATAATAACAAGATATAACTATAACTGATTTACCGAACCTACGTATTAGGACCTAGGGGTTACCTAGGAAGAACTAAGACTATCGACCTAATGAATCGGAAATACTAGTGGACCGGGATAACTGGTACTATTTGCGATTACTGTAACGCCTACTTGCTATATAATAAGACGAAAACGCCGAGGGCGCTGCCGACGGGCTTTCTGAAGCCGCTGCTAGTGCTACTCTCGCTATAGCGGGATATATCGGTGTATTATATTATACTACTGCCGCTATATATAAGGAGAAACCGAACCTTTAACTATATTATAGTAGTAGTAGACCAACTAACGAAAATACGCTACTTTATCCCAATAGAGACCTTAGAAGTAGATAAGTTAACGGACCGATTTATAGAACAGGTCTATAGCCTATATAGCCTACCTAAGACGATTATATTAGACAGAGGTATATAGTTCGTTTTAACGTTCTAGAGAATACTATCGTCGAGATTAGCGGTAACTCTAAAACTATTATTAGCGTTCTACCTACAAACGAACGGCTAGACTAAACGGATTAACGTAGAGTTAGAGTAGTATTTACGCCTTTTCGTCGACTAGGTATAGGATAACTAGGCGGATTAGGTACTACTTGTAGAGTTCGTAGGGAATAATATATTATTAGAGACAATAGGAGTGTTACCCTTCTTCGCGAACTATAGTTTCTACCTACGTATAGGCGTAGAACCGAGCAGACTATACCTACTAGAACTCTTAGAAGCTTAGAAAAGGGAGTTTTTCTAGGCGATAGAGATATCTATATGCTTTAAAGTAGTACTAGATATAGCGAAGGCACTAGCGAGGTAAGCGTAGGACCGTTACAAGATCAACGTAAACGCTAAACGTAGCGACGCCCCGGTCTATAGAATCGGCAATAAGGTAATGCTTAATATATAGTATTATAAGATAGGGCGCCTAACGAAGAAGCTCGAACTACGCTAGGAGGGACTATTCGAAGTTACTAAAGCGGCGTTATATACGGTAACGCTACGCCTTCTAGCGAATATAAAGATATTCGATATATTCTACGTATTACTAGTTCGGCTATAGCGGGGCGAGCAGGGAATCCTAGGGTAAGCTAATACGTAGAGAGATATAAGGGCAAACCGTAGTAGGGAAGTAAGGCGCTAGGACGACAGCGTCGAAGTAATTAAATAGAGATTTAAAGAGATTCGAGACTTTAGGAAAGTAGAGAACAGGAGGTAGCAATACCTAGTTAAGTAGGAGGGCTACGCCTAGCCGACTTAGTAGCTAGTAACGGATCTACGCGGCTGCGATAATGCTATTTGGAAGTTCTACGATACTAATCCGAACAAGCTAGGGCCCCTAGCGTAGGTGCCAAGAAGGAACTGAAGCTACGATTCGAGCGTTCGAACCGTAGGCTTGATTTAAAGTGGAGGCTTGTTTTAAGGGAGGGTAGTGTCACGGGTCTAGCCGTGACATATAGCCGTATGGCCATTGCGGGCTGTATGGCCATTGTGGAGCGGTTATACGATGTGGGGCCTGCAGAGCCTATAGCATGTAGAGCCCGCCGCAGGGCATATCCCCGGCGGGCCACACCCACGATCTTGAGTTCCTCGTACAACCACATCGAATATATACGTACCCTAACATTGGGCATTTACTACCTGTGATACTACCTCGACGTCGTTAGCGCCGAATCCCTTATAGATACGGTACTACTTATTAACGCCTTGGTCTACGCGAAGTTGGGTTATTCGGAGCTAGACCTAGATAGTATCTATAATAAAGTCCCGGAGCTTCTAGACTTCCTTCTATTATTAGGCTGTATCTCGGGCCTTCTCTTAGTGGTTATTCTCTAAGATAGAGAGCATCCGGTTCTATACCGTTAATAGGTATGCTTGCTTGGCCGTTCGGGCAGCTACGGCGGTAGCTACGTTATCGTTGTTGCCGCCGCCAGCTCCGGCGTAAGCGCTAGCGTAGCCGGGGGCAGGGGCGTAGGCTATACCGCTTCGGGTACCTTGTAAGACGGGCGTATCGGCGCCGTCGTAGTCGATGTCTCGTGCTAGGGTTAAGGCTAGGTTTAAGCGATCGAACTTAGCTATAGTTTTAGCTTCGTATATAGCCTAGGCTATATTAGGATCGAACTCGCTAGGGTACTTAAGTAGGGCCTCTTTACCTAGGACATAGTCGAGCAGTTCATATAAGGCTACTTTCAAGGTAAACTAGACGTTCTAAGCGTACTAGTTAGCTAGCTTCTTAAGTATAGCGAGGTTAGTAGTTAACTTAGTAGTAGATATCTTAACTGCTAGCTAGCTCGAAGGTTTGGTACTTTTGGCGTTGCTTAAAGGTAATTTGAGTGATGAGACTCTTAATTGTCGAACCTAAAATATAGGATCGGAATCTAATTAGTCTGAACAGACGGAGGAATCAACAGTGATGATAGCTTCAATTGTGTCAATCTCTGTAACTCTGAAAAAGCTGTATGTGGCTCTAAAAGCCTATTTCCTCGGGGGAGCCAACGGATACCCAATGCTATGCCAAGACTAATCTGCCCCTAACCCCTGAGTAGGTTCATCCAATATCGCCACCATAGTCCCATTTTGCTACAGTAGGTTCAACACGGTTACTAGGGCTATTTCTACAGCGTATGGCCATTTTCTATAGAAAACTGTTTTGAAGTGGTAAGGTAGGTCCTATTCGAAGATCGTTTTGGACCGAGAGAGCGTTTTAGAGCGTTTTCACACTAAAGTCGTTTTCCGCCGAAAAACCGTTATTATATAAAGTCAGCCCCTAACTTCTAAACCATTTTGAAATAAAGATCGTCTTACCTTTTAAGTAGTCTTGTAGTATTAAGATCGTCTCTATAATAGAAGATAGTTAGTATCGCGAAGCTTATCTTAACTACGAGTTTGCTATACCTAGAAATGATCCCTTAGCGGCAGACCGTCTTCTATAGTAGACCGTCTTCTATAGTAGACCGTCTTCTATAGTAGACCGTCTTCTATAGCAGACTGTCTTCTATATCTAGCGATCTTATATTATATTAGGTCGAGGACATTATAATTATAGACTTTTTATAGCTAGTATTTAGCTATAAGGTTAGAACGTAAGGCGATAAATTTAAGCAAAGCAAAAGAAAGGCACTAGCGATAAATATAAGCAACGTAAATAAAAGGCACTTAACTACTATAACCGCCGTCCGCTATACCCCTCTAGCATTATCCTCGCTCCGAGTCTATAGTGAAAAACTCGTAGTAAATAGCTTGTAGCTATATAAAAACCGGCCGATTTGTCTTTTCTATAGTATATAGTGTCTCGCGTATAGTATACCGGAAGTTATATATATCCTTAGTCAAGTACTTGTCTCTATTAAAGAACCTATTGATAGCTTTGAGCTATAGGTCTCCTAGCTCTATCTCCGTAATAGCATCACCTAGATCGTCGGCGTTAAGTTCACCGTTATCTAACGAAGCTTTAGTATCTATATCCTATATATCGGTATAGTCTAGGTCGCCCTAGCTATTAGTGTCTAGGGTATCCTGGCTTTCCTTAATGTCCTCGCTATCTAGGTCTATAGGGCTATCCTCGTTGTCCAGGTTATTATAGACATCCTCGTTCTAACTGTCCTTATCCTAGTCGCGCTAGGAACGCTAGATGCGCTTATCGAGGGTAAGCTTACTATATTATACTACTATAATATATTAGTAACTATAAAAAGTAAGTAAGGGTTACCTGGGCTTACTAAGTAGGTCTAACTTAAGCTTCCTTAAGCTACTATAAGTTATTCTACTTTTTATAGTTAGCTACCTCGCTTTCCTAGATTTAGCAACTACTTAGGTTAGCTCCTAGTCACTATCTAAGGCCCCTATACCTTAATATATTAGTAACTATGAAAAATAGGTAAATAAAGGTTGCCTAGGCTTACCTAGTAGGTTTAACTTAGACTTGCTCGAGCTACTATAAGCCGCTTTGCTTTTTACACTTGCTTGCTTCGCTTTAGTCGGTTTAGCGATTGTTAGTTCCTCGTCGTTGTAACGGTCGTATACAACAAGGTTGCACAACAGTGCGACCTTCGTGGGAGCTCGCGAGGGCTGAAGGCTCTGCGCGGCGAGCTCCACCTAGTGTAGAGCCACGCTCCTCTAGCTACAGGGTGCTCAGCCAACCACATGGCATGGCACATGACATGGCACATGACACAGGCTGTGCCTGTGACACTACGTAGGGAAGATCGTCATGTTCGCTGGGAGCTTCAGAGTCACCGCGTGTGACGAGGCCTTCGTGACCTCGAACGGGCCCTCCTACCGCGGCGCGAGCTTCGCGGTCGGCCTGCCAGTCTTATAGTTCTACATGTCAAGCATCGCCCTGTCGCTAACGCGGTACTGCGGCGCATCCTCCCTATAGCGGTTCGCGTTCTGTTTGTAGCGGTCCTGTAACTGCTTTGCTAGCGCCGTAACCTTCTTAAGGATCGCCTTAAAGCGGTCCGCGAGCTTAGATACCTAGAAAAACTCCCGCTTCTACTACTCCGAGATGTTCGGTAGGTATAGCTTCGACGGCTCTACGCCTATTCTAGGGTTAAAGCTATAATTCGCGAAGAATAGTAACATGCCCGTTATCTTAGAGACTATATTGTTCTCTATAAACTCCGCTAGAAGGAGCTAGTTAACCTAGTTATCCTATACCTGGTTAATATATAGCTATAGGTACTACTCTAGTTCCGCGTTAATCCGCTCTATCTAGCCGTTTGTCTAGGGGTAGAACGCCGATAAGGGTTTTAGGGTAATCGCAAGGCGCGCCGATAGCGCCCTCTAGAACCCTAAAACGAACTACGTACCTCTATCTAATATAATCGTCTCTAGTATACTATAGAGCAAGTACACGCGCTTAATAAACTAGTTAGCTAGCTCGTTAGCCTCTAGTATCGCTATTATAATAAAGTAGCGTATCTTTATAAGCTAGTTAACTACTACTACTATATACCTAAACTAAAAAAAAACTTTCTTCGCAAACAGGCCCGCACTAACTGGTGCAGCAGCGCGCTAAAACGGCCGAAACCTACATCGCTAGAAAGCTCCTGACGAGCTCTATCTAACTATACCGGGTGCATCTGCGCGCGAGACGCTACGCAGGTACTGCAGGCGTAGGAAGATAGGGAAAACGAGCTACGTATAGCTCCTAAAAATCTTCTTCTACACCGCCTAGACCTATAACCTAGATCTACAACGGATCTACCTAGCGCCGGCCCCAATAGCCTATACCGGACCTAGTATAGAGGTTAATAGCGACCTCCCCCCCCCTACCCCCGCTACTAGGAGTACCCTACCCGCCCCAAGAGGCCTATCTAAGTCCCGGTATAACGGACCCGAACCCCCCCGCGGAGCGCCCCCAAGCGGCCCCCGCAACCACTAGCAGACCTACCGC
>MU853416.1:91839-105884 GCA_033297235.1 Trichocladium antarcticum
GCTAGTATAGGGAGAAGCTTCGGTTCTTTATTACTATACTAGCGAAAGACAATCCGATTATTCTAGGCCTCCTATAGCTAAGAAGACACAACCTAACAATTAACTAGGCGGACCTAAAGCTTACGTTTAGAGAGCGTTACTAAAAGTAACGTTACTTACTAGGATATATAACTAAGCTAACGGCACTATAAGCGAAGCCTATAACTACAGAACCTATAACTATAGAACCTATAACTATAAAAAACACTACGAAATACTAAGCATTAGTTAAGGAAGTCCTAGATAAGAGGGAACTAGAGGATAGGGAGTATAACTAGGGTCTAGAGAACCTATAGAAGAAGAGGAAGAGAAGGTTATCCCCGTTATAACGCTATTAGAGAGCGCTCGAGAACGGACCGCGGTAGACCTTATCCCTATTAGGATTAAGAGCGGTAGTTATTCCAAATAAGCTTATAAGGAGGCTATAACTAGCGAAAAAGGTAAATAGGCGTAGGTACCTATAAGCGCCGCTACTACCGAAACAACTCCCGAAGCTACTACTATATAACAAGGCGATTAATAAGAACGACATTAAGATACTAAACGCGCTAAACTTTATGCTTTTCTACCGCTAGAAGGGCGTAACGGTAATACGTATAACGGTCGACTAACTAGAACAAGCAATACTAAACGAAAAGAAGGATAAGGAGAGGGCTACGCTCTACGCCCTACTAGACGACTTTTATAAGTGGATGTTAAACCGCGAAGGCTTGCTAGAGGACTATACTTTAGTACTCCTAGAATAGTACTATAAGTTCGTAAACGCCCTCTAGAGTAACGTAGAGACGATTTATAGGATTATAGAGGAGGATACTTAGAAATTCTTCGAGAAGAGTAATAAACCCTAGCTAATAGTAGCGGATATCTTAAAACGCCTACTAGCGGAGTATCGCAATACGTTCGAGACTTTTCTTCCTTAGGAGGTAGATACGCTACTACTATATAGATTATACAACTATAAAATCGAGCTAATACTAGGAAGTAAGCTACTGTTCTTAAGGAATAGACCGTTCTTACTAATAGAGCTATATATAGTTAAGCGCTAGCTAGATAACTACCTAACGAAAGGCTTTATCTAACTATCGAAATCGAGTATAGGAGCGCCTCTACTACTTGCCTAGAAGCTAGGAGGCGGAGTACGGATTTACGCTAACTTCTAAGGTCTAAACAACGTTTCGATAAAGAGTCGATATCTAATACTACTAATTAAGGAAACACTCGATTCTATCTATAGAGCGCGGATCTTTACAAAGCTAGATGTTATTGCGGCGTTTAATAGAGTCTAAGTAGTAGAAGGCTACGAATAGTTAATAGCGTTTGTAATACAATTCGGCCTCTACGAATCGCTAGTTACGCCGTTCGGGCTATAGGGAGCGCCCGCTACGTTTTAGCACTATATTAATAATACGCTATATAATATACTAGACGTATACGCTATAGCGTACCTAGATAATATACTAATCTACTCTATAAATATAGTAGACTATATCAAGTAAGTAAAGGAGGTACTAAAGAGACTACACTAGGTAGGGCTCTAGGTCGATATTAACAAGTACGAATTCTATACTATAAGAACGAAATACCTAGGCCTAATCATTACACTAGGTAGCATCGATATAGACAAAGAGAAGGTAGTAGCTATTATATTCTAGGAACCGCTAATAATAAAGCGGTAGCTATAACGGTTCTTAGGCTTTACGAACTTCTACTAACGATTTATTAAGAACTTCTTAGGAGTAGTATAGCCACTTTATAACCTTACAAAGAAGACAACAAGCTAGGAATAGAGCAGACTATACTATCTAGCTTTCGAACAACTAAAAACGTACTTCTCGACGGTACTAGCGCTAAGGATCTACAACTAGGACAAGCCTATAGTCGTCGAAACCAACGCTTTAGACTAGTTAGTAGGCGGAACGCTACTATAGCAAGATAATAATAGCGACTAGTACCTAGTAGCCTACTTTAGCGCGAAGCACTTAGTATAGGAATACAATTACAACATCTATAATAAGGAGCTATTAGCGGTAATTAAGGTACTAGAGGAATAGCAACCAGAACTAGAGGGAGCAAATAGCTAGCTTAATATTATTACGGACTATAAGAACCTTTAGACCTTCGCGACGACGAAGCAACTGTCTCTAAGGTATATATAGTAGTATAAATTCCTATTACGATTCAACTTCCGTATTATCTACTAGCTAGGATCGGCAAACGCGATACTAGATACATTAAGCTATAAGCTAGAATATATACTATAGGGTATAGAGAATAACCGACTCTAGAACCGTAAGAGGCTACTAATTAACCCCGACCGGTTCGATCTAGAGACATTTAAACTACTAAGACTATATAATAAGGCGATTATAGTTAACTAGTTAGACCTATTAAGATATATTAACGATCTGCTAAACGAAATGTATATAAGCTTAGATCTACTAAAGGCAACGCTTAGGGCGCTAGCAGACCCTAGGACCAGAGCTTGGCCAAAGGATATTAAAACAAGGCTTAAAGTGCTATAAATAGAGTGCTATACTATTATAAGCAAGGCATATTACTATAGGAGGATGCTTATCGACCTAGATAACGATAAGATATAACTACAACTGATTTACCGAACCTACGTATTAGGACCTAGGGGCTACCTAGGAAGAACCAAGACTATCGACCTAATAAATCGGAAATACTAGTAGACTGGGATAACTAGTACTATTCGCGATTACTATAACGCCTGCTTGCTATATAACAAGACAAAAACGCTAAGGGCACTACTAACGGGCTTTCTAAAGCCGCTGCTAGTGCTACTCTCGCTATAGTAGGATATATTAGTAGATTATATTATACTACTACCGCTATATATAAGGAGAAACCGAACCTTTAACTATATTATAGTAGTAGTAGACCGACTAACGAAAATACGCTACTTTATTCTAATAGAGACCTTAGAAGTAGATAAGTTAACGGACTAATTTATAGAACGGGTCTATAGCCTTTATAGCCTACCTAAGACGATTATATTAGACAAAGGCACGTAGTTCGTTTCAACGTTCTAGAGAACGTTATTATTACAATTAGCGGTAACTCTAAAGCTATTATTAGCGTTCTACCTACAAACGAACAGCCAGACTAAACGGATTAACGTAGAGTTAGAATAGTATTTGCGCCTTTTCGTTAACTAGGTATAGAATAACTAGACGGATTAGGTACCGCTTATAGAGTTTATAGGGAACAATATATTGTTAGAGACAACGGGAGTGTTACCCTTCTTCGCGAACTATAGTTTCTACCTATAAATAGACGTAGAGCTAAGTAGGCTATATCTACTAGAACTCTCGGAAGCTTAGAAAAGGGAGTTTTTCTAGGCGATAGAGATATCTATATGCTTTAAAGCAGTGCTAGATATAGCGAAGGCACTAGCGAGGCAAGCGTAGGACCGTTACAAGATTAACGCGAACGCTAAACGTAGCGACGCCCTAGTCTATAGAATTAGCGATAAGGTAATGCTTAATATACGGTATTATAAGATAGGGCGCTTAACGAAGAAGCTCGAACTACGCTAGGAGGGACTATTCGAAGTTACTAAAGCGGCGTTATACGTAGTAACGCTACACCTCCTAGCGAATATAAAGATATTCAACACGTTCTATATATTACTAGTTTAGCTATAGCAGGGCAAGTAGGGAATCCTAGGGCAAGCTAACGTATAGAGAGATATACGAGCAAACTATAGTAGGGAGGTAAGGCGCTAAGATAATAGTGTCGAAGTAGTTAAATAGAGGTTTAAAGAGATTCGAGACTTTAAGAAGGTAGAGAATAGGAGGTAGCAATACCTAGTTAAGTAGGAGGGCTACGCCTAGCTAACTTAGTAGCTAGTAATGGATCTACGCGGCTGCGATAATGCTATTTGGAAGTTCTACAATGCTAATCCAAACAAGCCAGGGCCCTTAGCGTAGGTGCCGAGAAGGAACTAAAGCTACGATTCGAGCGTTCGAACAATAGGCTTGATTTAAAGAGGAGGCTTGTTTTAAGGGAGGGTAGTGTCACGGGTCTAGCCGTGACATATGGCCGTATGGCCATTGTAGAGCGGTTGTGCGATGTAGGGCCTATAGAGCCTGCAGCGTATGTGGAGCCCGCCGCAGGGCATATCCCCGGCGGGCCACACCTACTATCTTGAGTTCCTCGTACAACCATATCGAATATATACGTACCCTAACATTGGGCATTTACTACCTGTGATAAAAGAAGAAGCTTGCTGTATAGAAAAAAAGAGAGCAGGTTAAGAAGAAATTAGTATATAAATAGAGAATCTAGGGCAGCGTGTTAAAGAGAAAGTAGTTAGGCGAAAGTAGTTAGGAGAAAGTGGTTAGGAGAAAGTAGTCGGGAGAAAGTAGTTAGGAGAAAGTGGTCGGTCTATAAATAGAGAATCTAGAGCACCGTAATCAAGAGAAAGTAGTCTACGAATAAAGAAGGAATGATCGATTCTTACCTAGTACTAGATAATAAAAATCTCTCGTTTAGTCCTATTGTAAAAAGCTAGGTTGTTAATATAGAAGCTATATTATACAATAGTACTAGTATAGCCACTATAAATCACCGATATCCTCTATAGTTACGAATTATTACTATATTAAGGTCCTAAGGTTTTATACTATATCCTGGATTCTAGCTTAGCTAGCGACAGCGGAAGTGAAACATCTCGCGATAATGGAACTCACCTCCTCCCTAAAGCCTAGTATATTAACAGCATAATTAACAGCAAGGTCTTAGTCGGTTAGGATATATATATCATCATCGTCGTTAGGATAGGCAAACACCCGTTCGTTCTTCTTAGCTCGCTTAGAGGCTCGTAGCTTAATATATCCTACAATGTTAGTTAGGTCGGGCCAGTGTAGCTAGATATTCTTAGAGTTATATAGCTTTTTATACTAGTTAATAAATAACGGACGGTCGTTATTAGATAGTCGCTTTAAGTTTTTATCGGCTTCGTAGTTAACGACTAGCTTTACGTAGCTTACAAGCTTAACAAACAGGACTAAGGGTATCAGATATCCAGAAGCTTTTTATAGTTAACTTGTTAACTTACTCTTGCACTATTTCTAGACATCCGTGCCGCTCCTACCTACGTCGATATAGTCCCAGGCAAAGTCGAATACCTCGACGAATAGCTATAGGCTATACCTCTCCTTCATCTTGTCCCTAATACTCCTTAGGTTATAGCAGTTCTTGAATATAGTACTCTCTATATATAGTTTCTTATTTAGTACCTAAGGACGTTAGCTATATCTAAACAGTAAGTAGCTTTTTATACTTACAATAAGGTTATCAATGCTCTATAGTTACTAATTACAGCAATTGCCTATAATCCTCTCGGCAGTATACTCGCGGACGTAGTTGGAATTACTACCTTTAATATCGTAGAGGTAATACTTAACAAGCTCTTCCTAAGCGTCGTCTATTAAGTTAAGGAGGAAGGTAACCTGTAGTTAGTACTTGATCGACTTTATACGTACGTAGATAGCCTGCTTCGTTTCCTTCTATAGCGCTAGTATATATTTACGCTTTTTAACAAGGACGTCTACTCGCTACGTCGTTCTAGCTTCGGTCTGGAGCTACTACTACAAAATTTATTTAGCTATTAGCTCGTCGAGGCGAAAAGTAGTCTCTTAGTACCTAAAGCTACTACGTAAATGTAGTAAGGTCTAGTATCTTGTCAGGGATATATATAACTATAGTAGTTACTATATCTAGCGCGGCCTCGTTGCTGACCGGCGTAGCCCTATTGCTAACTAGCGAGGCCCTATTGCTAACTAGCGCGGCCCTATTGCTAACGAACAGCTCGTCGTTATCGTCGTTATTGCCGGCCCCTCTTATATCGCTTAGGGCGGTACCCTAAGCGCTAGCTTGATCATTACCCTATATATCTATAATCCTAGACACTTAGGAGCTAGGCGGCGTGCCCCTTAACTCTAGGTTTAGTGTGAAATTTACTAGGGTTGTACTTATAGCTACGGTCGTTAATAATAGAAGGCCTAGTGTGTTTTTGCTATTGCAGCGGTATCTGATTAAGTATAAAAAGAAGAACTATAGTAGGTAGGATACGCGAAAATGCAATGTAATTCTAGGTAAGTAAGTAACGATATAGGAAGGAGCAAGCGATAAATTTTCAAGATATTGAACCTATATATAACCAAGATCTCTTTTGTAAAACTTCTACTAATTTAATACGAACCTTATTTTTCTATTGTAACCAGCGACATTAAGAAAATATATAGCGCGTTACTAACAAAGACCGCTCTTTTAAATCGCGACTAGAAGTCCCTAAGCAGCTACCTAAGGATCTAAACGAGTTCGCTATTACCTAGAAGCGCCGGAAGGATACCAAAGCCGAAGTTAACGCTAAAGCTAAGGCAATATAGACGTAAGAAGAAGATCGAGCAGAGCGAATTAGCCCTATCGAAGATTAGTTATATAATACTAAGTTTAACGATAGAATCGAATTTCCACTAGACATTCTAGTCGACTAGGAACTAAGCGGAATCGCCAAGTAGCCGTTAGCTATCTCCGATACTTTAATAACTATAAAAAACATCCGGGATAAGCTTGTAGAAGCCGAGTATAGCGAGTATAGCGAGCATATAGTACTGCCGATTAATAAACCTCCTTCTAAGCTCCTTAAAAACCTCTCCCTACTAGAGATATAAGAAGATATTAGGTTTAATAACCTAATAGAGCTAGGATCTAGGCTATAAGGCGATAGTATTAACTAGATAGAGCTCTTAGAAGACGAAGATTCTAAGTTTTTACAACTAATCTACTATACGCCTAAGCAGCTCGATATGTCCCTATTTATACTTGCATTTATATTGTAGGAGAAGAAGTATAATATATCTCGAGCTGCCTATTCCTAGCTCCTCGAGGTCCTTCGGCTTGTAACGTCCTTAGATAACTTTTAGTCTATTCCCTAGCGGAAGGATATATTATTATAATAGCTAAGAAACGTTCTCCCTTTGTCCCTACTATAATAATCGACAGTTAAGTTAGATTAGATCTAGATAGGGTTAAGGACTCGTCCGGATATAATAGTATTAGCGTTTAACATAGAGAATCTAGCTATAAACCTCCTTAGCTCGGCTAGAATCTCGGACAAGGTATATCGTAGGTTTGCCTAAATCGTTAAGGGCCTTATCACTAAGCCCTAGTAAGCGTAGTAGTAGGGAGAAAGCGTACGGTCAACTAGCGGGAGGTTCCTCTAGTATACCGATAGTAGTCTGATACTCCCGTTAGACTTTATCTACTAGAGGTATACGTCTAATAAGCTAGTATATCCCTATATATTAGACCGGTATAGACATTACTATATAGGAAGAGTGCGGTATTATAGCGTTAATGGAACTATAGGGTACCCTTAGAACGTAGTTATAAAAATCTAGCGGGTATTTCGGATATCTAAGCTCCTAGTCGAATAGTATATAGCAATAACTAGTATAACTTCGGCTAGCATTAGCCTTAAGTCGGTAGAGTTAGTAATAGAGGTTAATAATGATTTTTCACACTACCTAAGCAACGTTTCCTGTTATATCCCTAGGGTTATTCTCGACTATAACTTTAACACTACCGATTCTAACTACTAACCTTTAACAAGCCTATTTGTTATCTAGTATATTTTCGACGCTGCTACTAGCAAACCTAGACCGGTACGCTTGACTTCGCCTTATCGCGCCAAGCTCGAGATTAGAAGCTAACCTTAAGGGTAGGATACAATTATCGCCAACTTCGTTAGGCCTAACAAGCTATCCTTACCCTAGGCTCTCTTCTATAACGCGTTTAGTCTATACAACAATATATACTAGGTAACAATAGGATTTTACCTTATAGGGCTTTTCTTCGAAGAATAGCTCCGTAGGAGGAGAGAAGGAATTTTCCTACTTACACTTAGACCGTATACTACCGATCTTAGCGATATTATCCGCTCGTTATTTTATATAAGGAGCCTAGACTCTAGGAGAACGCTTCGAATTAGGAATCGCGATATCTTCGTTTGTAGCTTCGTCGCCTATATTACAAGTAATATACCCTCTTAGGCTAAGCTAAGTAGCGCGAAAGGCCACTAAGCACTCCTCCCTTATTAGAACTGCAATATCCCTATTAACTAACGGTCGAACCTGGAGTACGATACTATTAACAATGGCCGGTACTATATATAGTATTTAGACAACATTACGTTTGTCTATAGGCTCTCCTCTAAACGAGTAAAGGAAGAGGTAGAGAAGAGGCTTAGTATTGTCTATAGTAGAGAGCTAATAGCTAACCTTACTATACTTTTCCTAGCTCTAGATATTCTTCGATCCTAGCCGATTAACGCTACCTATTCCGAATTTACTAGCATCGCCTATATAATACTAAATACGCTATTTATACTAGATAGTCTCCTCCTTAAGTTAGCAAGAAATAAGCTTACTAAAGTCTATGAGAATTTTATATTCCCTCCTAGATAGGCTAGTCTATAGAACCCTAAGATATATCGAGGCTCTTATAAGATAAATAAATATACCTAGAGTTTAGTTCTTATACCTATTATTCTCCGCTACTAGCTTTAGCCTTATTATATCCAACCCGATCTCCACGAGCTTCTTATCCGCTTCGCGCCCTAATTCCTCGATATATCCACCTGGTTTTCCTATAACTTAGCTACTATTAAGGCGTCTAACTAGGTGTTGCGCTGTCCCGCTTATATAGGTTGCCCCTAGCCTTCGCAGGAAAAGGATGTCTTTTGCTCGACGTGACAGTTATGAGCCCGGTAGCGCAGTGGTTTGCACTCGCATACTACAATTCCCTGCGATTTACAGTCACGTTGCGCGAAGGTCTAGAGTTCGAATCGTATCCAGACCGAGTTCTTTTCTAGCCGCCCCTGCCTCATAGGACCTACTCCTAGGTTGCGGTAGCCGCCCCTGCCTCATAGGACCTGCACACTCACAGGTTGCGGTACACTTAAGAAAAGACCGGGAAAACATGGATCATTCAGGGCACACCTATTATAGGGATAGCCCGCTCCCTATCGATCAAATCTCTCTTCGCGATCTAGGGGGTGTGTTGCGCTGTCCCGCTTATATAGGTTGCCCCTAGCCTTCGCAGGAAAAGGATGTCTTTTGCTCGACGTGACACTAGGTTATTGTAGTATTCTAGAGTTTTATACTATTAGTCCTTGTAATCTTTAGTAGAAACGTTACTAAGCTATTAAAGCAGTTCTCTAGTATTACTATCTACAGGCGAAAGGCTATATAGTTCCTCTTCTATATCCTTAGCGAAGCGAAAAGACAGGTAGTAAACTAAAGCGAGGAAAAGAAATAGAAAACTAACACTTAGAGGCTTAGGGCTAAGAGTCGGCTTCTACTACTAGTAGCAGCTACAAGGTCGGCGGCATTTCCTAGCTAGTTAGTTTTTACAGTTACTCTAGCAACCTTAATCCTACTACCTCCGCTACCGTCAGTAATTTCTATTCTATCGATAACCTAACAACGTAAGTTGTATAAGCAGAGGTCTAACGAGTACCTAAAGATAAAGGGCCTGCTAAATATCTACTAAATTCTATATTTACAAGCGGACGACGCTAAATATAGCTATCGTTTAATACTTACATTTACTAGCGAGACAAAGTATAAGTAATCGATCGAGAAATCGCTACTAAAGTTATTGTTCTCCTGCTAATTTTATACTTAGGGACTATATCCGCGACATTCTAGCAACGAATAATCGCGATCCTACGCTAACGCTTATTAACCGAGAAAATGAACGGCAGGCTATATCGTTTGCCTTTGCTAGCTACTTCGAAGACTAATTTCTAGATATTCATTGCGTATTTTACACTCTCTAGCGCAACTGTCCTACGTTAGCTGTAATATACGACCTATACTATAGTAAGGATCTAGAAACCGACGAGGATTGCTCAATGCTCGAAGTTACCGCTAATCCGCTTTACTAACGACCGCTTGCGCTATACGGTCTATCTACAATATATATTAAAAGCTAGAGGGATGTTCTACTTCGGGTATATAGCCTAACCTAGGACGAGCATTTTTTATAACTACTTCAAGTAGCGCTTACGAAAGACTACCGCCGGCCGTTGGTTATATCGTAGGGGAGGAGCAAATTCTAATAGGCGGAAAAGCTATCGTTTAGAATCAGGTAGGTAGCTATTCCTCTTATATACTAAAAATAAGCTAATTAATATTATATCCTAGGGAAGTATTAACTAGGAGGGTTTTTATAGTTAGCAATTTTATCTATGTCCTTAGCTATAACAGGGACACTATAGCGATTGTACGACTCGATAGTATCTTTATATTCCTCCTTACTAGTACTATATATCTCTTCGTAGTAGTTACTTATATAGAGGCTAAAACTAGCTTTCTATAGAAGGAATTCATTCTCGAATGCCTAATCTACTAAATTATAGAGCGGCGCGAGATCATTAGGCTTCTACGTGTTAGGATTGATCGTATCTAGATGGTTCTACAGATAAAGAAGGGCTTGTTTATATATATCGACTACGATATTTACTTCATTTAGCTAAGTATTCTACTCCCGACGTTGTATAAAGGTATAGTATTTTCACACCTAGTCTAGTCGAACGTAGCTAATTATACTAGATCTAACAGTCCTCCTATTGCCCGACGCTTATAGGTTTCGCCTACGTAATAATAGACTAAATAAGTTCTCCTACCTTCGCCTGAAATCTTCGTAGCGTTAAAAACTAACATTGTATTTTTATAGTTCCCTAGCTAAGCGATAATCCTAACCGAACTAAGCAGTAGCAGTGTTTCCGCCTGGTAGTCAAGTAAGTTATCTACCTATCTTCCTACCTTAAGGTCTTTTTATACTCTAGCGCTAACATTAGCTTCTAGGGCAGGCCGTTAGAGGATTGCACTGTTTCGGTAAGTTAATATTCTAATTGCTACTACGCTAACTCGTCTAACTAAACCTATTTAACTTAGAACTGTAGCGAGCTCTATATAACTCCAACTTCTACTAGTCCGACTACTCTATTACTAAGTTAGATATATATATACCGTCCTCTCTATAGCTAGGCTAGGTAGGAGGGCAGGCCCGGGCAGGCGCGGGCGCGCGGGCGGGCGCAGGCGCGTAGGCGGGCGCGCGCCCGGGCGGTAATTACTAGATCGATCTATTAATTACGTCTCCTACTGCAACTACTGTCTCTAACCTAGAGATTCTTTTAGTGTGAAAACAGTTCTATAGAAAGAGACGATCCTGCGAGCTACGGACCGTTTTGCTTCTAGAAAACAGCCTCTATTAGCTAAAACAGCTATATTAGCAGTCTTATAAGCAAAACTGTTTTAGCCGATAGGGCCGTTATATAAGGCGGTAAGCGTTTTGAACGTAATACTGTTTTTATAGTTAAAGATAGTTAGCTAATTAAGATGTTTCGTAAGTAAGACTATCTTAGCTAGTAAGATCCAATTGATTCGAAAATGCTCTAGGTAGTATAAGACTATCTTACGTACAAAACTCGGTCGGCTGAAAACAATACTAAGATAATCTTTGGTACAAAACGCTGTTAGTATCTGGGGATTGTCGCCAAGACCGTTTTCCCAGAGTGCGGTGGCGCCTTATGGTAGCTAGCCTCCCCGCCTCCTCCCTCCTGCCTTCCAAAATCAGCTGCAGCCAGGTCATGTTGGTGCTCTTCTCGCTCGGCTTGGAAGAACAAGGTCGCGGGCGGGGTCAGGCCGCCAAACCAGCCGGGTGCCCAGCGCCAACCGTGACAAACAACCTTCCGTTAGGCAACCTAACTAACCTCACTGGCCCCCGCCAGGCTAAACTCCCAAACTCCGACAACTTTTTGTGCGCAGAATCCGGCCAGAATGCAGCACTTGCCACAGCAGCGACCCCGAGTGGCGATCGATGTACTCGACCTCGACCACTGCTACTCTCTGACCCGCGCCCTTCGCAATGTTCTGTCCACCGACCTGTTGAACCCACTGTGGCAAATGGGACCACTGTAGCGAATATTGGATGAACCCACTCAGGGGTTCAGGGGTAGACTGGGGTCTTGGCATGGCATTGGGTATCCGTGGGCTCCCCCGAGAAAATGGGCTTTGGAGCTATATATAGCTTTTTCACAGTGATATAGATTAATACAATTGAAGCTATTATTACTGTTAATTCCTCTGTCTGTTTAGACCAATTAGATTCCGATCCTATATTTTAGGTTTGACAATTAAGAGTCTTATTACTTAAATTACCTTTAAGCAACGCTAAAAGCACTAATCCTTTAACCGCCTTAGCCCGAACCTTCGAGCTAGCTAGTAGTTAAGATATCTACTACTAAGTCGACTATTAACCTTACTATACTTAAGAAGCTAGCTAACTAGTACGCTTAGAACGTCTAGTTTACCTTGAAAGTAGCCTTATACGAACTACTTGACTACGTCCTAGGTAAAGAGGCCCTACTTAAGTACCCTAGCAAGTTCGATCCCGATATAGCCTAGGCTATATACAAAGCTAAAACTATAGCTAAGTTCGATCGCTTGAACCTAGCCTTAACCCTAGCACGAGACATCGACTACGACGGCGCCGATACGCCTGTCTTACAAGTTACCTAAAGCGGCACGGCCTACGCCCCTGCCCCCGGCCACGCTAGCGCTTACGCCGGAGCCGGCGGCGGAAACAACGACAACGTAGCTACCGCCGTAGCCGCCTAAGCGGCTAAGCAAGCATACCTATTAACGGTGTAGAACTAGATGCTCTTTATCTTAGAGAATAACTACCGAGAGAAGGCCCAAGAGGTAGCCTAATAACGGAAGGAAGTCTAGAAGCTCCGGGACTTTATTATAGATATAGTCTAGGTCTAGCTACGAACAACCTAACTTTATATAGACTAAGGCGTCGATAAGTAGTACTGTATTTACAAGGGATTCGGGGCCAACGACATCGAGGCTGCTATAGCCCTCCGCGAGAAGATCCAAGCGTACTACGCTATCCTTGAACAATCGAGGTTCGTAACCGCGGTACGAGAGGACTTCGAGCTATAGATTAAGAAGTAAAAGATATTAATAGAGGAAGCTATTATAAGAAATATCTAGAAGGGAAGCCTCCTGATCGTATAGATTACTAACCTAAGCAAAGCTATAAACTAGACACCCCTTGCCTTCGTTACTCGATTAGAAAAATAGAGAGTAGTTACTACTAACTTCTAAGACTATACGATCGAGGATATAACCTACTAACTATAGATCGGCGCCTAAGACCTCCTGCCGAAATCGAAGCCTAGGGTTACCTATAGGGCGTTCCTAACGTTTGGCGGCGGAGATAAGAGAAAGAGAGGCGATACGAGTTCCTAGTAGGACAAGGAGGAGATTGCGCTATATAAGGCGTATTACGGAACCTACAATATAGAGAGATGCTACTATCTATACCTATTTAGAGCCCCCTAGGGCTTTATACCTAGAGACTATATCCTCTAGAGAATAGAGAGAAACCTTAAGGCTAACCCCTTGATCAAAACTAAGATAGGGCGGATAAAGCCGAAGAGATAGAGAACTAACCTAAAAGAGTTATCCTAAGATCGGGATTAACTCCTTATGGCGTTAGCCCCTAGTAGGAGTATATAATAACAACGTGCTTCCCTAGAGTACCGCCCTACTTTGTAACTAGAAGTAGCTAAACACTAGATACCTGCTACTTTGCTACTAGTAGATAAAAGACCTACTACCTTAAAAACAGTAGATAAGAGACCTACTACCTTAAAAACAGTAGAAGAGAGACCTACTACTTTAAAACTAGTAGAAGAAAAGTGCTAAAAGGCCTATAAGATACCTACTATGAATTTAGTAGAAGAAGAGCGCTAAAACTCTACAAAACTAGTAGTAGCCCCCTAAAAGTGCTAGATAGCTAATCAAACAGCCGAGGCCCCCCCTGTTTAGACGAACACCTCTTTAGAGATGATATCGGCACCTAGCTAGGAAGCTACTAAGATATTAGAGAATTTTCTA
>MU853416.1:105894-117080 GCA_033297235.1 Trichocladium antarcticum
TACTCGACCTCGACCACTGCTACTCTCTGACCCGCGCCCTTCGCAATGTTCTGTCCACCGACCTGTTGAACCCACTGTGGCAAATGGGACCACTGTAGCGAATATTGGATGAACCCACTCAGGGGTTCAGGGGTAGACTGGGGTCTTGGCATGGCATTGGGTATCCGTGGGCTCCCCCGAGAAAATGGGCTTTGGAGCTATATATAGCTTTTTCACAGTGATATAGATTAATACAATTGAAGCTATTATTACTGTTAATTCCTCTGTCTGTTTAGACCAATTAGATTCCGATCCTATATTTTAGGTTTGACAATTAAGAGTCTTATTACTTAAATTACCTTTAAGCAACGCTAAAAGCACTAATCCTTTAACCGCCTTAGCCCGAACCTTCGAGCTAGCTAGTAGTTAAGATATCTACTACTAAGTCGACTATTAACCTTACTATACTTAAGAAGCTAGCTAACTAGTACGCTTAGAACGTCTAGTTTACCTTGAAAGTAGCCTTATACGAACTACTTGACTACGTCCTAGGTAAAGAGGCCCTACTTAAGTACCCTAGCAAGTTCGATCCCGATATAGCCTAGGCTATATACAAAGCTAAAACTATAGCTAAGTTCGATCGCTTGAACCTAGCCTTAACCCTAGCACGAGACATCGACTACGACGGCGCCGATACGCCTGTCTTACAAGTTACCTAAAGCGGCACGGCCTACGCCCCTGCCCCCGGCCACGCTAGCGCTTACGCCGGAGCCGGCGGCGGAAACAACGACAACGTAGCTACCGCCGTAGCCGCCTAAGCGGCTAAGCAAGCATACCTATTAACGGTGTAGAACTAGATGCTCTTTATCTTAGAGAATAACTACCGAGAGAAGGCCCAAGAGGTAGCCTAATAACGGAAGGAAGTCTAGAAGCTCCGGGACTTTATTATAGATATAGTCTAGGTCTAGCTACGAACAACCTAACTTTATATAGACTAAGGCGTCGATAAGTAGTACTGTATTTACAAGGGATTCGGGGCCAACGACATCGAGGCTGCTATAGCCCTCCGCGAGAAGATCCAAGCGTACTACGCTATCCTTGAACAATCGAGGTTCGTAACCGCGGTACGAGAGGACTTCGAGCTATAGATTAAGAAGTAAAAGATATTAATAGAGGAAGCTATTATAAGAAATATCTAGAAGGGAAGCCTCCTGATCGTATAGATTACTAACCTAAGCAAAGCTATAAACTAGACACCCCTTGCCTTCGTTACTCGATTAGAAAAATAGAGAGTAGTTACTACTAACTTCTAAGACTATACGATCGAGGATATAACCTACTAACTATAGATCGGCGCCTAAGACCTCCTGCCGAAATCGAAGCCTAGGGTTACCTATAGGGCGTTCCTAACGTTTGGCGGCGGAGATAAGAGAAAGAGAGGCGATACGAGTTCCTAGTAGGACAAGGAGGAGATTGCGCTATATAAGGCGTATTACGGAACCTACAATATAGAGAGATGCTACTATCTATACCTATTTAGAGCCCCCTAGGGCTTTATACCTAGAGACTATATCCTCTAGAGAATAGAGAGAAACCTTAAGGCTAACCCCTTGATCAAAACTAAGATAGGGCGGATAAAGCCGAAGAGATAGAGAACTAACCTAAAAGAGTTATCCTAAGATCGGGATTAACTCCTTATGGCGTTAGCCCCTAGTAGGAGTATATAATAACAACGTGCTTCCCTAGAGTACCGCCCTACTTTGTAACTAGAAGTAGCTAAACACTAGATACCTGCTACTTTGCTACTAGTAGATAAAAGACCTACTACCTTAAAAACAGTAGATAAGAGACCTACTACCTTAAAAACAGTAGAAGAGAGACCTACTACTTTAAAACTAGTAGAAGAAAAGTGCTAAAAGGCCTATAAGATACCTACTATGAATTTAGTAGAAGAAGAGCGCTAAAACTCTACAAAACTAGTAGTAGCCCCCTAAAAGTGCTAGATAGCTAATCAAACAGCCGAGGCCCCCCCTGTTTAGACGAACACCTCTTTAGAGATGATATCGGCACCTAGCTAGGAAGCTACTAAGATATTAGAGAATTTTCTAATGCCCTACTTTAAGAAGTAGGTATAGTAGCTAGCTAGGTACGGACGTACGGTTAGAAGGTATACTGTAAGCTTCTTTACTACACTAGCGGCCTTCTAAGCAAGGTAGCTTATATACCCTCTAGTTAACTCGTCTATCCTCGATTCCGGCTTAACTATCTACCTATATAACAACCTCTCCCGGTTCAAGTTACTACCTTACCTTATAAGCCTATCCAATTACGTTTAGGCGGGAGAACACCCTGTTACTATCAAGGGATATAGCAAGGTTAACATTATAGTTAAGACTAAGAACGGATCCTAAGTTATTACTCTTAAGGATATAGCCTTCTGCCTAACCTTCGCCTATAATCTCGTCTCTCTCTAACAACTTAAGAACTATAGTATCTAGTAGGATATACGTAATAACTACCTATAGCGCGGAGATATAGTATACCTCTATAACGTTTAAGACCGATATAGCTAATTTGTTCTAGAATATATCCTTTAGACTACTATATACGCCGCCTTCGCTACTAGAAAACAAAAGCTTAATACCTGGACCGCGCAGGTACTATCTAGAGCAGATGCGATAATATAGCACCTACGACTCGGCTACCTAGGTCTAAGGGCCTTCGAACACCTTATTACCAGCGCCTACGGAGTTAAGATCAAGGGCATTACTACGGTTTAATACGATAGGTACGGATACGGCAAAGCTAAACGAAGAATTAGCCGCGAACTACGCCTAGACCCGCTAAAGCCGAGAGACCGTATTGCCATCGACTTCTATAAATACCTAGGCGCGCGATAAGACTATACTATACTGCTACTTGCTACTAACCGATACTCTAGATATATATAGGACTACTATATAAAGAACTACGAAGGCGACAATATCCTAGTAGCCCTAAAGACCCTGTTCTATATACTAGAGACCTAGTATAAGATTAAGCCTAAAGCGATCGAGTGTAACAACGAGTTTACTAAGACTAACGCTATTAACGTATTCTTCGGACTTAAAGGAGTTAAAGTCAAGCCCTACGTTGCCTATACGTAAGAACAGAACGGGGTAGCAGAGCGCTTAGGGGGTATAATCAAAGAAAAACAACGTTATATAGCTCTAAGCGCTAACTTCCCGATTAAACTATAGCTCGAGATTTCCTAAGCATTAGTCTACCTTTACAACTATATACTAAGGTAAGGTAACGGGTAGAAGACCCTATTCGAAATGTTCTACGAGGGTCTAGAAAAGAGAAGTATAGTTATAATAGAACGACGAAAACTAGCACTAAATCATTTGAAGGTATATAGCTATAAAGCATTCGCTATAACAACTATAGCGTAGAAAAAGGAGCGCCGACTATAGAGATTCAAGCCGACGGCCTTTGTAGGATACCTAGTAGGATACTAATCCTCTAACATCTACCGAATTTAGAACCCTAGAACTAACGATGTAGTAGCTACCCGAGACGTTATTTTCGACGAAACATAGGTCTTTTCTAGAGACCCTGATCGTATCGCGATTAACTAAAAACAAGTTGACCTAGAGGCACTTACCTAGTAGCTTATAGAGCAAGAGACAAGAAACCTAGCTACTAAACTAGATAAATAAGAACCTAAAGATAAGAACGAAGAAGACAAGGACATTGCCTTTTACCTAACCGATAACGTATTAGAAGAAGAAGAAGTAAAGGAAGAAATCTTAGATACTATTGTAGTTAAAGGCGACGCCTCTAGCGATTTCCCTAAGTTCTACTAAATACCTCCTACAATACCTCCCGCTACTCTATTAACTGCGCTAATCACTAGTATAAAAGCTAACAATGCTATAGAAATCGCGGCGGTATTCGAACTATAGTACGTAGCTTTCTACATAGGTATACTATTAACTATAGTCGGTATACTAAGAGATAAGCCTATTATAAAAGCTACGATTAACCAACTCTAGCGAAAGATAATAACCCTATTAATTAAGCCTAAGAAAGAAGAAACAATAGAGGAAAAGGAGACACTATAGGGGACTATTACGAAGAAACGCGTTATATAGCTAATAAAGAAGAAAGATAGTATTAAACGCCTACATTGCGATATCCTTCCCCCTAAGCTAAAGTAGCATTACAATCTTAAGAACTACCCGCTAGAAGCCCTTTTCCTACAAGTAGAGAGGGACTATTTAGCTAGCTATAACATTAAGTAGTTATAGGATAAGATTTCCCGCTATTAAGCGGGTATATAGTAGATTCTAGACTATATATAGGTTTACGTCTATAAGTTTAGCTAAGACGGCTTCTTTAATAAGTGCAAGGTACGGCTTGTAGTCCGTAGCGATTAACAATAGAAGGGTATAGTAGAAGAGAATTACGCCGCGACCCTCGCAATCCGGTTACTCCGAATAGTGCTTGCTATTGCAGTAAGATTCGATCTTAAGTTGATTCAATTCGATACGGTTAACGCGTTCGTAAACGCGTTCCTCGACGAACTCGTATATATATAGATGCCCTAGGGCTACCGTAGAGGTAGGAACATTCTAAAACTAAACAAAGCTCTATATAGGCTAAGAAAATCCCCTCTTCTATAGTAACGCGAGCTAACTAACACTCTAAGAAGTCTAGGATTCGTTTCAATACTACGCGAACTATACGTAATAATAAACGGCGACGTTATTATCTTCTTCTACGTCGACGATATTGTTATCGCCTACTATAAGAACAAGCAAAAGAAGGTAGATAAGATTGTCCACAGGCTCCGAGAGAAATACAAGCTTACTAGTAGCGACAAGCTATAGTGGTTCTTAGGTATCGAGATTTACCAAGAGAGAGCAAAGAAGCTTATCTAGCTTAGCTAGACATCCTATATTAAGAAGATCGCGAAGCTTATAGACTTGTAAGCTATACCTAGAACGCCTATAATAACGGTAGAACTGCTTCTATATAAGGACATTGTAGACCTACGTATAACGCGCCTCTACTAGAAGAAGATCGGTTTACTACTCTACGTAGCTATTACGTTACGACTAGACATTGCATTTATAGTCTCGAGACTTTCCCGATTTAATTATAACCTAGGCCTAGACTACTACGCGGCGGCCGATTAAGTACTAAGATATCTCTATTATATACGCTTCTTTACCCTCTAACTAGGAGAAGGCGATTAGCTGATTATAGTAAGTAACTCCTCCTTCGCTAATAACCTTATTGACCGAAAAAGCTCGCAAGGCTTTATAATCTAACTATTCGGCGGTTTGATCGCGTAGCGTATAAGCAAGTAAGATATAGTTACTACGTTAACGACCGAAGCTAAGCTATTAGCGCTCTTGTAAGCGGCTAAAGAAGGTATATTTATAAGCGGATTGATCTCTAAGCTAATAGTCGCTCTTAATAACGATTAGATTATAATCTAGTACAACAACTCGTAGACTATCCGTCTCGTTAACGCTAAGATCGCTACTCTATAGACTAAGCTTAAGTACGTAGATATCTATAACTACTAGCTAAGGCAGGAGCGCGAAGCCGGTAAGATCAAAGTGGAATACGTTCCTACCGCGAAGATAATAGCCGATAGGTTCACTAAGGCTCTAACGGTAGATAAACACTAAGAATTCGTTAAGATGATCAATATAGCGCCTATCGAGAGCCTTATCTACTAGAGAGCAAGTAAGGTTCTAATAGAAGAGAGTATAGCCCTTATAGCTAGATACTTATAGTCTATATAAGGGGGTAGGAGCTAAGGAGTCTCCCGACTCTCCCTACTAGAACATAAGAGATAGAGACTAGAGGGAGCCTGAGGCTAGATGGCTACGGAACGGATACCAGGGAGCTAGATTGCTAGGGAATTTGGATCTTAGGAATAACCTTACTTGTAGGAATGCTCTAGAGCGGCTGCCTAGCAGTTACTCTAAGGGGGTATGTTGAACCTACTATAGCAAATGGGACCACTATGGCGAATATTAGATGAACCTACTTAGGGGTTCAGGGGTAGACTAGGGTCTTGGTATAGCATTGGGTATCCGTAGGCTCCCCCGAGAAAATGGGCTTTGGAGCCACACACAGCTTTTTCACAGTAACACAGATTGACACAATTGAAGCTATCATCACTGTTGATTCCTCCGTCTGTTCAGACCAATCAGATTCCGATCCTATATTTTGGGTTCGACACGACCTCGCCCAAGTTACCTTCGCCCAGCTGATTGACGGCCTCCCTATGATGGACACCGTCTATGAAATGCGAGGATATATAATCTTGGAAGGCTTTCCTCTGCTTGCCCATGAAACGCTGTGCGGGGGCGCAGCGGAACGGGCCCGGCTGTTCTGCACCACTTTTGACCCTGGAGCTCTCCAATTCGACTCCCTTGTGCGTGAGAACACCCTCCGTAAACACGGCTCTTGACGCCGCTGACATGCGCCAGGTGATGCAACGCTACCAGGGCGCCGCGCTGGGGTCTCGCGAGTTCAAAATGCGCCTGGTGGAGCTCGTTGCGGCAGCCATACACCAGATCGCCATCCTCCTGTTTCAGTCGGACGATAAGGTGCACAGCAAGGAGGACATCCACGCCGTGGTCTCCTGGAAGAAGGAGCCAGAATGGATCGTTTTAGCCCTCCGATCTCGAGTGCTCCAAGAATACCCGGACCCTCGACCAACCTCGTTTTACCATGTCAAATACTTGGACCATCACCAGTACCCGCACGGCTTGGCCGATGTGGCTGGCTACTGGGCCGAGGATCGAATCTTCGGCGGCGTCACCTGCTTCGATAGAGGGCCGTCGGGAATCGAGGTACGCCGACCCTTCCAGCGCCATGTGACACGCGGGGAAAGCTAAGAACAAATAGTGCAATGATATTTACTTCCTCTCCGGACGCAAGCTCATGACGTTCCGCGTCTGGAGACTGCTCAACAGACAATTCAACGACCTGGTCGAGTTTCTGCTTTCCGAGCAGCCATGCGCATCCCCTTTCCCAATCATGGCCACGGATGAGAACAGGCACCGACATCATCCCTGGGATGCAATGGCACTACACCACATCTTTCGCGACCCTTGGGAGCGCAAACTCCCCCCCGTCAGGCCCGAAGATAGGGATGTGGTGACTAGCGAATAGCTCAACGCAGTGCAGCCCGCCGCTAATCTCGCCGAAGCCCACCCACATGACGCCGCTCCTGTCCACGCAAATGTGTTTACGCCAGTGCTCTAGAGGGTAGGTAGATAGATACACAACGCCATGTTGTGCCTGGGAGAACTTGAAAGGTTCAAACGGTTCCTGTCACGACCCAGCCAGCCCTGTCTCTACAGTCCGCTGAAATTGGCTACTCCGCAGCCACTCAGCGCCCCGTTTTCCATTTCCTATTATATATATAGCTATGTTCTTACACACACTCTTTCCTCTGTCTCTTCCTTTGACACATAACATTCAATGCAACGTATCTCACCCATATACCCTTCCAGTGCCACTGTAAGCCCACGCAAGAGTTCCTCCTTGGTAGCTTCTCGCTTTCTTCTTGCTCCGTGTCTGCTCTTTATTCTTGTTGATTCTTACTGTGTTCAACGTTATCATGGACTGACTGCCAAATGTTGTGTGAGGGTCCCGTGTAAGTGGCTCGCGGTTACGGACTGCTCTGCTCTACCGGGCCTATTTATGGAGCTAGTTTTGCCCTCATTTACATCCAATTACAAAACGCGTCAGTGGTTTAGTGGTAAAATCCATCGTTGCCATCGATGGGCCCCGCGTTCGATTCGCGGCTGACGCATTTGCTTTTCCTTTTGTTCATCTCCGGAGCAGATACTTTTGCGATGCACTTGCATAGAATTCAATGTCTCTTGGCCATCCGCAGTCGGCAGTGCCGATTCGGCACAACGCTCCGTAAATCCTAAAATACCAGCAGTTTCCAGGTATATTTCCCGCAGTATTCCAACATTCCAACACGCATCCAGCTTCGTCATGATATATCCGGCGGCCAAACAGTAGTCCAATCACATATCAAAATACACATCCTTGCGCATGGCCCGGAAAGCGGCGAAGATCTCAACCAAAACCACCAGACGAGCCAAAATGTACAGCACGTACGCCGAGCCCACAACTAAGCGGAAAACCCACCGCCTCGCCCACGTCTTCTTCTGCGCCCCACGAACCCAAATCCAAAGCATACTAAACGAGAAGTCAAACCACGGACATGTTGACAGCACCGGAACAAGGCCCCCCGACAGCCATGGCAGCCAGGTTGGCCGCCCAGCGGCATCTTCGCAGGGAAATAGTCCAATGCCTGTCATCTCGGGCCTGTAAGTTGTGATGCCGGATGGTCCACACACAGACGAAAAGAGCAACTCATCGATGATTGGACGCCAGATGAGGCAGAGTGCAGAAATACAGACAACCAGGGATTGGCACAGCGCGGTTGGCATGTCGAGCCAGGTGGTGTGCCGTATATGCAGTTCCATGCTGTAAAGCGCGACTTTTGAAAAAATGGTAGAAGAGGAGGAGAGGCTTGCTTTTTCTCGTGAACCGCCATTGCGTGAACAGACAGTGACGAGCTTGGATAGAGCAGCAACACCGCCCGGTTGCAGAAGCTCGCCGACAATTCTGTCGAGCTCACCGAGGGCCCTTTCCAGCACGAGAACGCGTCGACCCTGCCTCGCAAATGCCGCGGCGATGGCGTAGCCGGCAACCCCGGCGCCAATTACAAGAACCTCAGAGTTTGGCACCATTGTTGAGAGCTGAAAGATGGGATGGGATGGCTGAAAACTTTTGGTTGGGCCGTCAACCTCTGTGTGTACATGTACATACTACATACCCCCCCGCAGTGGAAAACTTGGCAACTGGCCCCCACGCTCATTCAACTTTAACCCCAATCAATCCTCTTGCGGTCAGTTGGGCAGCTTTTTTCTCTTGTTCTTTCCCGAACTCGCTTTCCCATCACCAATTCGCAACTGCAGGATAAGTTTCCTCGAACGGCAGTATGACGGGCAGTAATACGCCATCACTGCCGTATTTCTGTGATCCCAACCAACTCCCAGGGCCGCTACCGTCCCGCAGCGAAATCCATTCCAGCCAGCTTTTGCCCTGCGCTTACGAGCCGAAATACAAGGCCATCGTTCTGGTTCGGCACAAATTCATCGTCAAACACGGCCTCTCGCCTTGGGTGGTGGAAAATGAAGGCCATGCCCTCTTGCTTGTCGGCCAGCACCTCTCCGTCGCGGTGCCACGACTCTATGCCATGTACCGCGAGGGAGAAAGGCTCTTCCTGGTCATGGAATTCAAGCAAGGTGTCCAGCTCAAAGCTGTCTGGGACAGCCTGTCGGAGAAGGACAAGTCGGCCATCGCAGGCCAACTGAGGGACATGTTCACGCAAGTTCGCGCCATCCCCCCGCCAGCCTCGTTCCGGTTTGGGAATGTGACCGGAGGGCCAGTACCCCACCGCTTCTTCCTTTCTGTCAGACCCGAACCCGCGCTCAACGGACCGTTTAACGACGAGAAGGACTTTTCTATCGCCATGGCCATACGATCACAGCGCGGGTGGGACAGTCACGGCTATCCCGCCTGGACCGCAGAGTTCTTTGCCCGGAACCTCCCCTCTGCACTTTCAGGCCACGCAAGCGTCTTCACCCACGCAGACCTCCAGCGGAAGAACATCATCGTCTCCAAAACGCCACCCCGGGATGCGAATGGGGATGGGGAACGGAGCCAGTGGACAGTCAGCGGCGTGGTGGACTGGGAAAACGCGGGATGGTACCCGAGCTACTGGGAATATGCGGGCAGCTTCATGGACTTTATCTGGAAGGACGACTGGCCTGAGAAGTTTGAGCGCATTGTCGAGCCCTGGCCACTGGAGGGCAGCCTGCTGAGACTGGTGCGGCAGGATCTGGACTGCTGAGGGCCGGGAGGCAGGAGTGCCGAGCCACAACCCTGACATTGCTCACGCGCGAGCATATCCCTTGCAACAACAGGATCAAGTCCATCGAGACGACGAGCATCACAGCCAGGTGTCGCAGGGCGCGATCCAGCAATTCCCAGAGTCCTAAACCCAGAACAACCACCAAACACATCCCCAACCTTGCAAGGCGAAAATGCATGCTCCATCGCCTTCTCCCGCGATTTCTGTCGAAACGCAGACCGCTTTCGCCAAAATAGCACGGGACCCCCAACTTTCGTATTTGAAACAGTCTGTCGAAGCAGCCCCTATGTTTCAACAATCCCCCCTCCTCAACCAGCACCGGCAGCAAAGGCAGCATCCTCCTCCTCGCCGCTTCCACCACCTAGTGATACTCCACCGCCCACTTCACCAGCTCCACAACCCCCTCAATCCCGGCCTCCCCATCGCCCTCCCCCCTCTCCTCCTCCTCCACCTCCAGCGCATCCGCGGTAGCATGTTTGCCTCGCGCAGGCCCGACGAGCAGAGCGCGGTATGCAGGGACTGTTATAGACGGCACTACTGCGGGAACGAGTCGTATTCCAAGCAGTACAAGCACTGTGTTTCTGGACGAGGCCATTGCTCCGGAACAGTGCGAGGCCGATACCGATATTCCCCTGTTCTTCCGGAGGTTCGCCAAACAATATCCGTTCGCGGATGCCCACATGGCCCTGCGAGTTGGGCCGCTTGTCATCGAGAACGGAGTAGCCCGGTGAGTCTGACCGGTGGCAGAGGCTGGTGTCCGACTGACACATGACAGCACCAAACGCGGCGCCCTGGTAACCGTCCGGGAGATGCCTGTCTTCCACGACATCTTCCCCCGGGACTGCACCGAAGCCCACGGCCTCTACCCGACCGTCTGCGCCCGCGACTGCAACACAGCCAAACACCTGTGGGCCTTCCCCTTCCCCTTCGACTCCTTCTCCTTCCTCTCCCAGCACCTGACCCGCGACCGCGACCTCTACCCCCGCACCACCCGCAACCCCAACCCCGCCTTCCACCACACGCGCCTCGCCCTCCTCCGCGCCTCGTGCGCCCTAACCCGCACCGCCGCCGCCCTCGCCCAGACCCCCGCCTTCCACACCACCACCGGCTGGGCCGAAGTCGTGGCAGGTCCAGTTTGCGGATTGTTGGTTGACGGCGCCGGATATTGGGGAGGGAGGGGGTCCGGGGGGTCCGGCTTGCGTGGTTGGTGCTTCGGCGCATTATAATTGTGGGAGTT
>MU853416.1:124513-140272 GCA_033297235.1 Trichocladium antarcticum
GGGGTGGTTGATGATCTGCGGGTCGATTGGTTCGTAGGCGGAGGGGCCGAGCGACCCGGGGAGCGGCTGGATTGGTGGGTGGTGGTGGGACGGGTGCGGGCCGTCTTGGAGCATCGGGTCTGGGCGGGGGTGGCGGTCTGCCATGGCGGTGTCGGTGGGGTGGTGGGGTGGCGGCGGGAGGAGGGAGATGGCCGAGGGGTCGGTGAAGTGGTGGTGGGACGGGTCGCTGAAGGCGGCCAGGTCTGGCAGGGAGGACAGCGGCCGTCCCCCCGTCGCATCCGGGCCGGCTGCTGTGGGGCTTGGCGACGCACGCTTGGATGTGGGGACACCGGACCCGGTACTCGTGTTGGGACGCTTGAGGGGGTTGGAGGACAGCCCCGGCGAGGACTGCTGATTCTGGGACGACGAGGCCTTGGCCGTGTCTTTGTCTTTGCATTCAGCACAATGCCTAATTACATCCGAGACGGTCTCCTTGATGCGGCTCCAGTGGTACCGCTCCGCTATGGTGGCCGTCGTCTTGTTGATGCCGGCATGGGCCTGGTTGTGCACGCCGCGGGCGATCTCGTACTGTCGCGGGGGGTCCGAGATGACCTCCTTATCCTTGAGCATCAAGACGTCGCCCTCGACTAGCTTGTAGTGGGTTGCCGCGCTGCGCAGCCTGCTTTTCTCGGCCCGGTCAGCGCCGTTGGGATAGCGGCCGTATTTGAGGTAGAACTTGATCTTGTCGAAACGTTCTTCACTCACAAGTTCCTCGTTGCCCGCGCCCGCGGCGTCTCCCAGGTCCCGGCCGTAGATGATGGCGTCGACGAGCCGGTCCGGATGGCTCTTGAGACTGCCCGCGCCCTTGACCCGTCCGATGCGCTTGAAGCCCAGGGCGTCCCAGATCTTGCACGAGGCGACGTTGGTCTCGTAGACAAGGTTGAAGACGGAGTACTTGTACCCGAGCTGGGGCGCCCATTCCAGGTACGTCTCGCCCATCAAGCGGCCAACACCGCGGTTGCGGGAGGCGTCGGTAACGATAAAACCGGCGTTACAGATATGGCTACTGCGGCCTGGATAGTTGGGCTTGATGTAGAAGGTGCCCAGGCACGTCTTGGACCAGTCCTGGCCCTCGACGACATCAGCGGCACTCGCGATGTGGCCCAGGAGCATGATGCCGCCAAAGTTCTGGAACCAGTACGAGGCAAAGTTGCCAAACGACATGGGCTCCAGCATCGGGTACGTGTCGCCGCCCTCGATCTCCTTGTTGAACTGGTGCACCAGATAGCGGAGCAGCGACTCGGGCACCTCGTGGCGGGATGCAAACGGCACGACCGTTGCCACCGTCTGGCGGTCGCGGAGCGTCACATGGCGGGGCACGATGGTGGGCGGCACGGACGGATTAGCGGGGTCCGGGTACGGGGGATCACCGGACAGACGATAAATGGTCGGAGCGGCCGGGTCGTCCAGGATAGCGGGCATCTTGGCGGGGGTCGGGCCGGTCGTCGCCTGCAGCTGCACCACCGGAATGCGAGATGCAACTAGGCCAGATAGGAGGATGCACGATGCACGATGCACGATGCACGACGCGCGACGTACGGATCACACCGAACCCCCCGGCTACCAAGACAGAGGTGACCGAGAAGTGGCCCCCTGTCGACTGTGTATTAGCCATCATCTATCACGGCTCCACCATCCGGATCCCGATAGGCATCCAGGCCAGGAGAATAAGAGGTGCGTATCCGTACCTCGTGTCTACGAGTTCCGCGGAGCTTTAGTCCCCCGAGGCCACGTTTCAGGTGCCCGTCTCGGGGGCTGGGCTGGCTGCCAGGCACACCAATCAGAGGAACGCCCAGTGGGATGCGCGACGAAACAGGGTGCAGTGACGTGACGGCAGCGTTTAGCTGTGCTGAAATGTTCGTGGTGATGATTTGTGCAAGGCGGGGAATTTCGGCTGCTCGATCCCCCCCCCCCAATCTGGTCTGGGGCCGGGTGGGCTGAGTCAGCTGTCCGGAGCGCTAACAAATTACAGGGGCTGTTGAGGACGGGAAGAGGCGCGAGACGACGAGGCAGCGTGGAACGGCGGTCTAACAAGCAAAGCGAACATATCGTACAAGAAATAAGTTCTAACGTCATATGTTACAATGGTATGAAATGTACAGCCTCATTGTGTTGGGGGGGGTGCAGTGGGAAGCTCATTCAACTGGGCTAGCAGCTCATCGTCCGTCATGAAATCCTCCTTCCGCGCAAGCCCGTCGTCCAAGATGCCATCAGCCTCGGCCTCAGCGATGGCTGCTCGGTGATTGCGCAACTTTTCAAGAGAATCCGATGTCAAAAAGTTAGCGACATCCCTGGGACTAGCCCAGGTACTTGTGCCGTGGTCGGCTGCCTTCAGCCTCCGGGCTTGCCCGCGCTCTCCGGCCCTGCCCAGGATGCCCGCGATGAGCGTAACGGAGCGTAGACTGGAATCATCATGTCAGTCACCGTCTACAACAACAACAACAACAACAACAACAAAGCACTCACCTGTCATCGTTGGCCGGAATCTGATACGTGACCCACGTCGGGTCGGCATCAGTATCAACAATGCCGATGGTCGGGACATTCGCCAGCCCGCACTCGTACAGCAGCGGATGGTTCTCCTTCGGGTTCAAGCACACCACCAGATCGGGCACCACGGGCCGGCGGTCGCGCAGGTGCTTGTCGAACCCCTCCAGCGTCTGGTCCCTGATGTCCACGATCCGCAGCTCCCGGTTGGCCAGCATCACGTCGCGGTTCGTGATCGTCCCGGGCGTCCACTTGTGGAACAAATGGCACCCCTTGGCCAGCTCCGCGGCCCGCTCCACGATCGGCATGTGTCCCTTGCGGTTGCCAACAAACAGGATCAGCCCGCCGTAGTAGGCGACCTGTTCGACCACGCGGGCGGCGCGCCGCAGGTGCGTGGCCGTCGTCTCGAGGCTGATGATGTGGATCCCCGCGCGCTCGCCGTAGATGTAGCGCTGGTTGGCCGGGTTCCACTGGGAGATGTGGTGGCCCATGTGGCACTGGGCGGCCATGAGCATCTCGAGGGAGGCGTCGCTCGGGGGGTCGATGAGGCCCTGCTCCGGGTGGTAGCGGGACTCGACGCTGGAGCCGAGGGTGCGGGTCGCCTCGCGCTGGTGCTGGTACTCGCGGAAGTTGCCGGGGATCTGGGCGAGCTCGGCCTGGCGGGCGGCGACCTTGGCTGCGTTGAAAGCCTGGGCGGTGGTTAAGGGTGCTGGCGACGCCGGGACGTCAGCGACGGTCGTGGTTGTTGTCGTGCTGTTGGACAGCGCGCGGAGACATGTTCGCGAGATTGGCGCTGCCAGAGCGCGTCGGCCTGCATCGGAGGTCAATTAGCCACTGGAGGAATCACACAAAAGACATTGGGAGTCCTTACCGTGCCGCACGCCAAAGTTCCTGACGATCATGGCGGGAAGGTCGGGGCTGCGGTCATTGCTGTGGTAAGAGTCCAGGATGGGCCGAGCAACTTTTCTCAGTGGTCGTCGGAAGCAGTGGTCCGTGCAGCTGTCAGGCATCGACCCACTCTTAATATATAGGCACTACCCAGGTTAGGTATCTAGGCAGCGAGGGACAGATGCAGATAGCGAAAAGAAGGCCCAACCCATATTATATGATCTATAGAATCAAAAGCTAGTTCATGAAGCTCTGATGCAACAAGTTTACAGCCGGGCCTCGGGATTCAAGAACCACAGCGATGAATCCACGCCAATCAACCCCCCCTTACTCCACTAGCCCCCCTCACCGGCTCGACAACCTCGTAATCGTAAACACACCCGCGATCACGACCGCCAGTGTGAAGATGGCGCCTGGCATGAGGAGCTCGTTGGGGACGCCAGCAATGACTTGCTCAGGTTGCTGCGCGGTCCGCGTGCGCGACTGCCTGCCGCGGCGAGCGGGCTCGTCATCTCCCGACCCATCGCCATCCTCCTCCTCATCGTCATCAAGCACCTTCCTGCGCTCCCGGATCACCGAGGACGCCGGCGGGGTGGGCAGCACCACAATCGGTTCGGGGGCAGCAGCCGGCGCCGCCGCCACAGGGGGTTCGTTGTGGTCGTAGACGAAGAGATCGACCTTGTCACGGAGGCCCTGGCGCGCAAGGACGATGGCCTCGAGCAGGTCCTGGTCCGTCGTGATCGAGACGGAATCACCCTCATCGTCAAGATAGCTCAGCGCGAATCCACCAGACAGCACGCCCTCCTCGACAACCGGGGAGCCACCAATGGCCTCCACCTCGGGGCCAAGCTTCGCTGTGACGCTAGCAACAAACTCGGCCATGCCGAGCGAGGCTGTGACTTGCAGACGATGGACGCGGCCGCTGGGAGCCTTGAACTTGAACGGAAACGGCATCTCGCTAGGCAGTAGCTCTGGCGTGAGGCCCGCAGCGCTCTGGACCTGTGACTCGATGCCCGCGTGGCTGGCAGAGTCGCCAGGCGCAACGCTATCGGTGACGGGCCGCTCGCCACGCGACATGTCAGGAGACATCAGGGACCGGGGCCCGGGGTTCGTGTGTTGGAGCGAGCCCTCGCCAGAGACCATGGACTCGGTCTCGTGGTCGAGTGACAGCCAGAACTTGTTCCATGCCGGCCCTTCGCTGTCGGCAGTGTTCATGCCGTTGATCTGCTCAAGGGTGGCGTATGTGAGCTTCAGCACGTCGGCCATGCCGACAATCTCGCCGCCGTCATTCATGACCGGGAGGTTCAGATAATGCCCGTCTGGATACACTGGATTAGCTTACTGCCCGTTAAGCAGTAGAGTGGGGGTATCACGGCGTACCATGCATTTTGCGCAGGGCTGCCTGGATCGTCATGTCCATGGGAGCAAAGTCCGGGTGGGGAGTCATGACGCGCACCACGCTGCAGGTGGCTGGATCGAGACCCGGGGCAATCACACGCAGGACAACGTCCTTGCTCGTGAAGATACCTGTAATAGCCCCCTGGTCCTGAACAAGAACAGCCGTGGTATGGTTCTCCTTCATCAACTGGGCCGCCTCCTTGACCGACGTCCGCACGCTCACCGTCGTCGGCGGAACGCCGTTGAGAACCGACTCGAGGGTCGGGCCCGACATCTTGGAGCGCAGAGCCTCGACATACTGGATAATCTGCTGCGGCTGGGTGGTGCCAAGTTCCGACTGCACACCCTCGAGGGCATCGTAGAGCCGCCGGGACGAGGCATACGCGCGCTCCAGCTTCTCCATGGCCTCGTAGAAGCACTTGGTGATGTCGAGAACACCCGAGATATCCTGGTTCTCGTCCATGACCGGCAAATGGCGGAAGCCCTTCCGGACCATCAGGTCGAGCGCGTCGGTGGCGCTTGTGTCCGTCCTGGCGCACAGGGGGTTCTTGGTCATGATCTCGGCGATAGTGACGTGGCTGGGCCTCAGGCCGGCGCCAACAACACGGAAGGCGAGGTCCTTGGCCGTGAAGATTCCAGCAATCCGGTCGTCCTCGTCGGTGACCAGCACACAGTCTTCGCGCTTGGCCGCCATGAGCTGGGCGGCTTCGGCAACGGTGGTCGAGGGCTTGATCTGGAGCGCCTGGCTCGGTTTGAGCGCGAGGACGGTGCCGGGAGGCGCTTTGCGGGATTGCCGCGCGCGGCCCGTCAGGTGTTTCTTCTTTTGGAGATCGTTCTCCATCTTGCGGCGGATGGCCTGCATTCTCCCCGATTAGCCTTTAGCCCAGCTCCAGGAGAGATTGGGTCACCCCAAACGAGGCTCGACGGGGAATAGAAAACGCACCTCATCTCTCTTGGACTGCTTCTGCCGGCTGGCGCTGACCGAGGAAGAGGCCCCGGCCTCACTGGTTGCTGTTTGCGCGGTTTCGAGAACCGGCCTGGGTATCCCCGAGCCAGTGGTCGACCCGCTGGCAAAGGGGATGGCGCCGCGGCCTTGCCGACTTTGCGTGCCGCGCATGGTCCCTGCATTGACCGACATGTTGGCGTTGTTGCTGAGACCGTTGCGAGTTGATACGCGCAGTGAGTATATAAGCTGTCAACGTGTCTCGTTGATGTGTGGCCCGGGTTTTCGGGACGCGCAGGTGAATCTGTTGAAAGCTCCAATCAACGGCCAATAAGACGACGATCAGATGATGGGATGGAACTTTGCGGGCAAAGGAAAAACACGGGTTCTAATTTAGCCCCTGTTGGCTCGGCGATGCACGGCCCACCCTTATGTCGCTTTGCTTTGGCAATTGGAATTTGGCACCCCTCCAGGCCGCTTTCCAGCCTGAGACTCGAGAAGACAATGTCAACCACAGCATTATACTGGATGGCCGCAGCCAACATCAATTGTCTCACCAAAGCAACAAATGCAATCGCAGCTAAACGAGTGCATGCAAGTCAAGCAGGAATGCGGTACATGTGTTGGGAGGAACTAATTATCCGTAGCTTCGTTTCTTCAGCAGCATGGAACGGTCTATGTACCATCAGGCCATTCGATATCGTACTATGTAGGAACCCACCAACCGGGCCATCGAAGCCCAGGTTCAAGAATCGCATTGCAAAGGTCCGGGTGAGCACCCCCGCATTTGGTACAATCTCGATTCTCGATAGGCTGGCAATACGCCCGAAATTTGTCAAAGAGAGCACGGCGTGTGTCTGTCTCTCTAAATATGGCGTTGGAACCGGCCGCAGCCGCTGCGAGGGTTCTGTCGAGCCCCTCTGCCCCTAGCTCTGTCGGTACGTACTCGCTACGTTGCGATTGCAGTTGCGGGAGGAAAATTTGCGGGCGGATTGCTGATGTGCGAGGGAGACGAAATCTGGGGGGTGCATGGGTGCGGGGCCTGGAAGTCGACCTCTTACGCCAGATATATGGGGTACACTCGGTGACTCTATACAACCTACACGGGGAATCCAAAAGCAGAAAATGGGAAAGGGAAATGAAAGTATCTATCAAAACGTATGTCAAGGATAAAGTTCAGAGGCAAAAAGTAATTAAGAAGAAGAAACACAAGATACAAGAACCAGGTCCGCCATTGAGCGCAAGGACTGCAGACCTACATAGCGTAGTGCTAGAATGGCTCTTGGTGAAAATACAATGTGCAAATACACGCGATCTAAAATTCGCATGTTATATCTATACAAGCCCAAGTACCTCCGTCTTACGGAAACTCTGAAGTGGCTGCATCTCACATCCGCCTTGCACAAGAGTGACAAGTTCCTGCATCGTGAAACAGGAATCGGGTGGAACCCCGCTGGGAGGAACGTTACAGGCGCACCTCCACGATTCGCCAATCATGTCGTACTCGGCCGCTGCAATTATCCCTTGACACGACTGGAGCCAGGGTCCAAGTGGGCCCGTTTCCTACGTCACCTGTCTGAATTTTGGGATTCAGGAGGTCGATGAACTGACACGACCTTGATTTGCTACCGCGGGATTCCCCCGGGAAAAAAAAGTCTCAATCCACAACAACGACAGCGACGAACGACCGGCCATCACAACGTGCCAAGCGCAGGGCAGGCTCTCTCCCGCGACTACATTCCAGCCGGAGGATTCCAGTCGCGAGCGTTCCTCCCCTGCTCAACGGCACAGACTCCAAACGACGCGGCGGGCGCCCCGCGAGCCGGCCGGCACTCCACCTGTCAATTGGCATCGACAACAGACGAAACTCAATTTGGGGCACGGCGCTGGCCCACACGAGTTTCACTGTCGCGGATCAAAAACCTGCTGCCAACATATATAGGCGCTTGAGTTGGCGACAAGAATACTTGGACGCTTTGCACGAGCTACCGAAAAGCCACGCGCAAATCCACCACCGGGCATCAATTGCGGTTGCAGACCGGACGGACAACAATGGCAGCAGGGATAGGGCCTCGAGGGGAAGTGGCTGCAGCATTGACCCACCCGGTCACGACAAACATCAGACGTGCAGTGGCGGATATCCTAGTCGGGCGCGCAGACGACGACAGCGACAGCGACGTGGACTGCCGTAAACACCCAAACCTGTGCGAAAAGCCCGCGGTATCGTCGAAAAGCACCACGTGGATCATTGTTGGCACTGTCGTGTAAGCCGCTCTGCCATCCGACCTACCGCCGTCCTCCCCAAGTGTAACCGCTGACACTGCTGTGTGTGACCCCCGAACAGCGGCGTGGTGGTCGTCGCGACCTTCTGCGTCCTGATCTTCTTGCACATGAGGAGGCGGAAACGGGACAGGGCCGAGGACATGGACGAACGGTACCAGCGGTCGGACTACGGGCTGGACGAGATGCCGGGCCATGGGAAACCCCGGCCCGACGTGTCGCCGAGTGGGTACGGCAGGCGGTCGCGCGACCCGTTGCAAGTCGGCACCGAACCCAAATACCCCGGCGCGGGCGGCCAGTTGAACGGCTACCTCGACCCCTTTGGTGTTGACGATGCGCCGTCGCGCAAGACGGACAGTGCACCGGCGTATTCCCCAAGTGTCGATCCCCAGTGGCCGAAGAGGGAGAGCAGTCAGAAGAAGCAAAGTACGCCTCCAATTGCCCCGATATGAGGGTTCTTGGATGCGCGACGGCAAGAGGGATGTGTACGAATGGCTGGCAATGTCGAACATGAGTTACATGACGGACGGCGGCAAGCTTGTATTTGTGTTGGCGTTAGAGTGGCAGCATCTTCAAGAAATCGGATTTATGCGCCATTGCATGGCTCTTCAAAACGCTCCCCCTGCAGCAAGTCGGTTTTAGCCCGCCAGAACGGCCAGCTATAATACACTCAATTCGCCCTAAAATAGGCATTCAAATACATTTGGCGATATCTTACATTAAGTCGTCGCTGGTCATGTTCTTTTTAGCCTTTCCTGGTACCCTGCCTGCTAAGTACGCCTGGAAGCGCGTCGGCATAGTCGTTTAAGTACGAATTTCAGCGGTAGGCTAGGACTAGCTATAAATTGAGCCCAGGAAAGGTCGAAAGGGATATAGGCAGCGATAACTCCATACTAGATATCGCTAAACGTATTCGAATGCTCTAAAAATACCAGTTTTAGGTTGAATTGAGTGGTTTGGCTGGCCGTTCTAGCGAGTTTAAATCGAGAAAATTACATAGCACGATGCCAAGGCAACTCCCCGCTTAGGACGTACAGCACAATAACGCCATCGCTACCCCCACGTCCGTCCCCCACCAACCCAATCCCTCACTCCACCAAACAAAGCGAGTCCAGACTCAACCTCCTCCCCAGCCCCAAACACATGCCCAGCCCCCCATCCTCCCTAGCATCCCACGTCTGCCGCACGGCAGCCCAGTACAGCCTGCCATTCACAATGCCCTTCGCATGCGCACAATGCGCCGTCCGCTGAAACCTCACCATCAGACTCCCCGTCCCCGTCCCCGTCCCCGCAGCCTCCAGCCCCCCGTCACAACCAAACTGCCCGTCCGAAGTACCCCCCCGCCGCGCACTCTCCACCGCATGCCGATGCACATCCCGCCACCACACCACCTCATCCGCCTCCCCAAACAAATACGTCCGCGGCACCCCGCGCACCGCCCACAGCGCCTCATCGTTCAGCGCCCGCCGCGTCGCCGCGATGAAATCCCGCTTGTCCTGGCCCCCCTCCCTGTCCCCGTGCCCCTCTCCTTGCGAGGAGGGCAAGTGTCGCCCGCCGCCGCAGCCATCCATCTGCCGCCGCCTCCCCGCTGTCGCAGAACGCCCCTTCAGCGCGAGCCACGCCGCGCCCACCACGCCCGCCGCGAGCGCCCGGCCCACGGCATTGTCCTGGTGGCCGGGCAGGGCGCGCGCAAACGCGGTGCGTGCGCGGCGGTACGATGCGCAGCCCGGCGTGGAGTCGAGGAGGAAGGCGGCGACGGGGAGGCGTTGGGGTCGTGTGGTGATGGTGGTGGCGGCGAGGTAGGCGCGCGCGAGGAGCACGGCCTTGTGCGCGCCGCCCTCGGAGAAGGCGTGGAGGAGGCAGGCGGCGAAGCGCGGGGCTGCGGTGGGGCTGTGTGACGGTGAGAGGAGGTAGGTGATGGCTGGTGCGAGGGCAGCGAGCTTGGTCTTGGTGGAGCGCAGGCAGAGGTCGGAGAGGGCGGTGGTGATGAGGAGGATGGGCACGCCCGGGTAGAGGTTGTTGTAGGCGGCGGTGTACTTGGCGACGTGTTTGGAGGCGGCGCCGGTCCAGGAGGTGAGGATGATGAGGTCTGGTGGGGGGGTGTCGGCCCTGCGCCGGCTGAGATTGGCTGCAGGGCCGGAAGGGGGGCTGAGGGAGGAGAAGGAGTTGATGAGTGGGAGCTGGGAGCTGTTGGTTCCGTGATCGGCGTCGTATGTGTTCAGCTGCGGGTCTTGGATGTAGATGGATGGTGCTATGCGCGCAAAGCCCGCCAGCGAGAACTCGGTGCGTTCTTTCCCCATCGTTGCGATACACGAGGGTGGAAGCCAGCCGCTGGGCCCCGACGAGCTGATATGAAGCCCGGCCGAATGGATGGATGCGGGGATCGCGCAAACAAAGCCCTCTTCTCGCCGTCCATTGCCGTTGCATCTCGGAATAGCACGCCGGGTATACGGAACGACGCAGCAACTCGACAAGGCTCGCGGGCCAGCGGTTCAATGCCAAATTGAACCATGTCTATTATTATCTCTGCCACCACCGAGATCTTTACTTCGCCTAATGGGGTTACGCGAGAAGCAGATCCCCACGGACAACGAGGTCCCAACTCCCAAGCGGCAGGATCCTGGATGTTTGGCTGCGGCGCGGTCCAACACGACTTCGCCACACTTACCGAACCCCAGCGGCAACCCCGGGTGGGCCGTCAGACTTTGGGAGAGCGCCGTGTTCGGGGTTGCCGGCTGGCTTGTCCTGGAGTCTGAGACGGCTTCTTGTTCAAGAACTCAAGCTTGGAATGTTTGGCATGATGAGGAAGCACCTCTCGCACATGCAAACAAAGAAAATGGCGGGGATTTAAGAGGGGATGGTCCGGAAAGCGGGTGACGAGAAATGATGGCATTTCGGGCTGCTGTTCGAACCCCTCCTCCAGATGGGGGTTTGCATTAGTTCCCGACATCGATGTCCGATTCGGTGCCGCTGAAACCCAGCTCGATCTGCTCGGGCGATGTTCCGCAGATCAGACGAACCGCCGTGCCTTGTCTGATTTGGCATGTGCGCAGCAGGTTCAAACTTGGGGGACCAGATGGTGGCAAACTCTGGACCAAACATGTCTAGTATGCCGTCTCGTACGTTAGGCAGCCGGCCTTTGTACGCCGGGGCCAGTTGTCGCATGTGTAATAACCAACGATGTTTGGGATGCATGGTTGGCGCCGTTGGTGGCTTGCTGTCAAGTGTCAACCCATACAGACCCATGCAACCCGAGTCCGAGAGGGTGGCCGTTGCAGCTCGTAGGAATGTGGCTCACGGGCCACGGCGGGAGCCGGGAAGCTTGTTTCGAAGCCTGCTCTGCAACATGCGGAAGATAAACCGGACGTGCCGTGCCGGCGGCCAATCAATGGGGTGCTGAAAAGAGGCGGCTCTTCTGGGTATGGCCATGGCCCTGTCGAGCACTTCTCGGTGTCTGCTTGCGACGGAATGATCCCATCGCTGAGTCGACCTGTTTCTGCCTGACAGCCAGGGACAAATGACTCGCAGAACACTACCCTCGGACTAATTCGAGTATCTATTCTGTCAGCAGCAGCTTATTTTCTTTCGGTTGGGTGAGTGAGACGGCGAGAATCCGAGCAGCCGCCTGCTCGACATTTCTCGCCGGCGTCGCCAGCGGCCAGCATACCAGCACGGCTTGGCTGCATTCCCACTACTGCACGGAGAGGTTTGCTGGGCCCCAGGGCTTCCGAGAAATCTCGGGCCATAGCCAGCGACTTTTGATCGCATGTTACACACGCATCAGGGCGACTGATGGCCGTGTTCTTGATGTCACTCTTGCTGGCCCCCTCTGCCACATGCTGAGGGTGATAAGAATGGCCCCCGTCCCCGTTGGCCGCCATGTGGCCATGATTTGTTTCGCTACACGTGGCTGTCCAGAGATATACCGCGTCGAACGGGGACTGGTTTGTTTGCCCCTACACTTCCGCTCGTTTTCTTTCCGTGGCCCCATTGTTGGACAGACAGATACCTTTGTTGGCCCCCAAGCGCGTGCCACCCAGGACCCCTAGCCGGTCAGCGCTTGCCGCGGTCCCGCAATATAAGTACGCCAAACCAGAAGTCCAACTCCTGGAGGTCACGAGGAGGCCCAGGATGGCCAGAAATCCCCGAGGATATCGAGTTATGGGGCGAAACGCAACCTCAACAAGCCTGGAAAGCAGCCGGCTGGAGCGGGGAGAGGCACCAGAGGTCGAGTGGAAACCCGGGAAGCAGGAATGGGCGGTGATGCTCACATTGGCCCTCATCTCGCTGATGGTGGCTTTGGACGCGACAATTCTGGTCTCGGTTCTGCCGGTACGTTGTCGGTTCCGCATGCTGAAGACACGACATAATCTAATCGGCCTGGCAGACACTAGCACTCGACTTGGGGGGGTCGGCAACAGATGCGTTCTGGGCGGGGACGTCTTACCTACTATCGTGCGCCGTGTGCCAGCCCTTCATCGCCGCGCTCTCCGACATTTTCGGCCGCAAGGAGATGCTGCTGGTGTCGGTCTTGTTCTTCACGCTCGGCACCATCCTCTGCGCGCCCGTGGCCAAGGACTTCCCCGTCTTTTTCGTCGGGCGGTCGGTGCAGGGGATCGGTGGCGGTGGGATCATCACCATGGGGCAGGTCATCTTTGCCGATATCGTGCCGCTCAGGCAGAGGCCCAAGTACTTTTCGCTAGTCCTGGCTGCCTGGGCGTTGGGAAGTGTCCTCGGCCCCTTGATTGGGGGTTTGTTCGTGGAGCATGTTATTTGGGCATGGTGCTTCTACATCAACGTGAGTGCCCGAGTGCTGCCTGGGTTGGGTTTCTTCTGAATCTGTGCAGCGTGGGCCGTGGGCTCCTTCCCGAGTTATGTTGCTAATGAAAATCTCTGCAGTTTCCCTTTTGCGCCCTGGGGCTCGTGCTCGTCCCGATGTACGTCAAGCTCAGCACCGAAAAGACATCGGTCAGGTCCAAGCTCAAACGCATCGACTGGGTTGGCGGCTTGTTTTTCATCGGCGGCTTGACCAGCTTCCTGGTTGGGATATCGTGGGCGGGGGTTCAGTTTGAGTGGAAGAGTGCCCAGGCAATTGCGCCCATGGTTATCGGCATCGCAAGCGTCATTGTCGCCATCATTTGGGAATACAACTATGCCACGGAGCCGTTCCTCCGCCCCTCTCTGTTCCACTCGACGTCGGCCCTTGCCACCTACATCTGTGCCTTGTTTCAAGGCTTCATTGTATGTGTTTCTCTCCGCCATCTCAACCCTGTGGCTGTCCTTGCTGTCCCCGCTAACAACGCCGCCCTGCAGCTCTTCTGTGCGCTCTATTACATTCCCTTTTACTTCACCGCCATCAGGTTCCGAACCCCGACGCAGTCTGGGCTGGACATCTTCCCCGTCACTTGTTTTCTTCTTCCTGTCAGCATTGTCATCTCATTGATTACGACGCGGATTGGTCGCTACCGGTGGGCCATCTGGAGCGGGTGGGTTGTCACCACAATCGGGTGTGGCCTTCTGGTGCTCCTCGATGACGAGACAAAAACGCCCGTCTGGGCTGTCATCCTGGCCATCTTCGGCATCGGCCACGGCATACTCCTCACCAGCGTGAATGTCGGAATCCAGGCCGTGAGCCGCGTCGAGGACGCCGGCCGCGCGGCCGCCATGTATGCGTTCATGCGCACCATGGGAATGTCGATTGGCGTGGCTGTGGGGGGTACCGTGTTCCAGAATGTCATGAGCTCCAAGCTTGACGACTTGGGCCTGCCCAGAAGCATCGCACAAAATTCCGAGGCCTTTGTCACGACCATGTCCCTGATGGACCCGGAAGATCCTATTAGGGTCGGCGCTGTCAAAGCTTGTAAGCTGGCTTGCCCTGTTCTGCGGGGGTCCGGGCGTTGATGCTAACACACTGTTCTAGATCTAGCCGGATTCCACGGCGTGTACTGGACCATCACAGCCGCGTCAATCGCATCGTTCGTCATCAGCCTGGTCATCAAGAGCCACAGCATGAACAAGTCCCTCGAATCCAAGTTTGTGCTCAAGGGGGGCAGATCTCCCTACAACCCCGTCATGGTTACCGGTCCTGCGCATATCGGTCCCCAGGGGGATTCACAAGACACAATCCGAACACACAGCCGGCTATCAGAATTCAAGCCCTCGACAACTCGCAGCGGAACGCCATCGGGCTTTGACTCGGACAGTACGTACTCGAGTGCCGAAAAACGACGAGACTCGCCGTCTTCGATCGGAAACCGTGATCTCGAACGAGCGGCAGCGTCAGAGGAGAAGGCGGTTGTTGCGTATTTCATCCGGCCCGGCGGCGCGATCGTTCCGGTGGACATACTTGCCGAAAGCCGGCCACCCCGCTCTTGGAACGGGTCAATAGACGAGCCGGAACGGGCGTATTCTGCATTGGGGACCAGGGCGGGGGACGAGGGCCGACCGCCGAGCGCTGAGGCATTGCTGGAGAGGGCATGGGCATCGGGCCGGCTACAATCAGACGTCGCGGAGCATGAAGCTCTGTTTTCCGACCTCACGCCGGAGTGGATGTACGACAGCCGCCGGCCGATGCCATGCCGGTGACGGGAGGCGGTCCGGGTTGGAGGTTGGATGCATGGTCATGAATACCCATTGTCGCGGCGTTTGGTATGAGCATTGGATAGACGTATCTAAAAAGCACAGAGGGAAGGTAATTCAGTTGCTTAGAGAGAAATACTAAGTACGAGACTTTTATGTTTAAGTTCTAAACCCTCGAGACCTATGAAACTCTGCTAATCGATAAGCCTTAGTCTGTAGCACTAAGAATAATGAATGCTAGCTAACTCTAACCTTATATTTCTCTGACGATATGCTATTAGGTAACATTTAGTCTTTCTTTTCTAACAAGGTTAATAAAGTAGATTCGCTCTTGTAACCTCTTTTCTACCTATAGGCAATGTCGATAAGGTATAGCTTTAAGGCCTCTTAAGTAGGTTTAGACATTAGGCTATAGGTAAGGCCTAGCTACGCCTATACTAATCTAAAGCTATCTATAACTAAGGGTAGCGTAGCTAGCTAACTAAAATATCTTATATATAGTTTATAGTTAGTTAACTAGTTAGACTAACATTGTCCATTTAACAAAGAGCAACCTTCTAAAGCCTACTTGCTATTAGATTGATTTTACTAGCTATAGATTAAGATCTATTAATATCTATCTTACTCTATAAATTATAATTTCATTCTTTTATTCCTATTAAACAGTTAAATTAAGTTAAACGCTAACATATCGTTTATTAACCAAGTCATTTCTTTATTATATACACGTTACCTCGGCCCCTAAAGATATAGGATTTTACAGACGCAGGCGAGGAAGTTAGGTTACGAGTCGCTTGTGTAATAGACGGCTGCGCAGCATGCTGCTCCGCCAAAGTCCAAAAGATTCACCAGTGCGACTCTGGTCACACTGCTGCGCACCACTTGCTAATGTCCCGGCGGCTAGATGGGTCCATAACCTCATTGGGCCTTGACCTCATCGGTCCCGTGACAACTGCTCTCCTCTTAGAGAGCACGTCCCCGCGTCGGCTACCGACCGCGATGGACGACAGGCAAGTGTCGAACCTCTAATAATATCCGTAGACTCGTATCTCTATATATGATACTACAGCTAGGTTTGAAAATGCGCGGTTGCTACGATGGTCTTTTTTGCAGGTGCATCGATCTTTTCTTAACAATTTGGTAGT
>MU853416.1:141592-163628 GCA_033297235.1 Trichocladium antarcticum
GGTACGGCCAAGTGGGTTGCGTTGCTAGGAGCCGGGTACGGCCGCGTTAAAGTCGGCTATTGCGATAAAACTACTTACGTAGAGCGCGCAATTGTTGGAATAGCTTCAAAAAATTAATATATTAATGAATTTCAATTTCTCAATATACCGAGTTAGTTCAATGCTTTAATACCAAGTTGTGTAATAGCTTCAATAGCGGCGACTTGGTGGTGGCGTTGTTGTATGGGTGTGTGGGGAAAAGAGTGTGGCCTTGCCAAGCCCCCGAAATAAGTTAAACTGTGCGAGCCCGCGACAGCGGGCTCCAAGCCCCTAGTATCGGAGCAATCACGTATATACGAAGCGAGCCGCTACCACGTCATACGTCACTGTGAGCATACGAAAGAAGTGTCTCTGCCGACCGCAGTCGAACGCAGGACCTCTCGTACACCCATGTGATGGCTGCAAATTGCCAGAGGGCTGCGCAGTAGACCGCTCTGCCAATGACCAAACGGTCCGCCATCACATGGTTGCAGTGCTGCGCACCACTTGCTTATATCTTGGCGACTCGTTTATCCGTAACCTCATTGGGCCTATGGCTGCATGAGCCCCGTGACACCGTGCCATGCCAACAGACGCAGCCCGCGGAGTCGAGGAGTTGCTGATCGTCGACACCAATAAGCCACCATTCAGGAAGGTTGTCGACAGTCCAAAAGCGGCAACAGACGGAGGCCAGGACACCGCCGGTTCAGCTGGGAAAGGAGGCGGAAGAGAGATCCTCTCAGGGACCGAGCCCGAATCCGGTACCAATCCGTCAAGGGGCTCAGATCGCGAAGGCAGATACACTGACAAGACAACCCCGAATGCCATTCTAACGGCGGAACGACAGGGAGAGCCGGCAGGGCACGCGTCCTATTTCAGATCCTCCGAATTGCGACCCCACCCGTGTCTGTGCCGTTGGCCGACCTCAGATGTTCCTTTCCACAGATTTGACCACAGCCGGGGCCAGTCCGGTCACGGCCCCGGTCAGTCCACCCGATCGGCCCCACAGTTTCCCGGCATCGCGCCATTGGTCTTGTTCCTTGACTAGTTTCGGATCCGCCGTCCCGTGATTGCCGCCCGGAGCTGTCCAAGTTTTAGGCCTGGATGGAAGCTTTGGCAGCATTCTGCGGGTTTCACAGACCAAGCCGCCAACCTCGGCCAACTTGTTTTGGGTTCCGCAGGGGAGCTTCGGGGAAACTTAGTCTGAAGCCCCCCTCTCCACTTCTCCAGACACCATTCCGTCACGCATCAACCGACTACCATACCCTCAACAATCCACCCACCCGCCCATTAACAATGAAGTTTTGAACCCCCTTTCCACTGTCCAACCAAGCCAACCAACCCCCTCACCAGCCCACAATAATGCACCTGGGCGAGGATGGCTGGGTCTGCGGAAAAGGTCGGTGGCGTCGAGCGTCGCTTCTTTTTGTCGAGATCCAGGGCTTCACAAGTAGGTTCCGAAGTTCTGAGCCTGGAGCCAAAAAACACACAGGGTGCAATTGATGATCCGCTCGGCAACTGGCACTCCAAGAGACAGCAAGAAACACCCACCCTTGAAGCCCGGAAAAAGCTCGTACGCTGACTCCAGCAAGGCTCTCGGCCGTCGTGGACCATGCGAACTTGTTGGAATGTGTGACAAGCCAAGTTCAAAACGTCTTGCACAGCGGCGAGGACGCCAGGCAACGACTTGAAAAGCGGTGATGGTTTCACGAGGTTTGAAGTTTCAAGTGGTTCGTGCCAGGCAGAAGGGGCCCAGCTCGGCGGGGGTGGGGCCCTCATTTATTCCTGCCTTGACTGACCGCCTTTGGTCCAAAGATTAATCCATCGTTCGCCACCGTTTGCTTGTTCGTCACAGCGACAAGTCATAGGTCCATCTGCGTTTCCAATGCTTTCCTTCGATCCTGTTTCGCGCCTGTTGCCAAATTGAGGCGGAAATTTCTGGGGGCCGCAGTCCCGTTGCAAGCACGAGGTTCTTGCGTGGGCAGCAGCAGCGCCCGGTTCCGTTGCAAAATAGATACCCGAAGCTCGCAGCATTGCGGCCCCGTCTTGTCAAACACCTTCGCGCTTCCCTTTGGATCCTGGTATGTGCCTCCAACTGGCGCCGCCAGCTCCCGAAACTGCCGCCTGACCAATATGGCTCTCTTCCAGATCCCGTGCTATGCTCAACGACCAAGAAATCAACCGGGCCGCAGCTCAGCTCGCCGACTACCGGCGCAGCGACGCCTTGTCGCGGATACTCGATCACTATGCTGTCCTGATCGACGATTACAAGCGTCTCAAGAGCGATTACGAGGAGGAGCGCGAGTCCAGGGAGAAATACAAGCAGATGGCCAAGGACCAGGAGCGCAACCCATTTGTCCTCTTCCTGGTTGACGGCGATGGCTACGTCTTCAACGAGTCCCTGGTCGCCAAGCGCGGCGAGGGCGGCAGCATCGCCGCCCAGCTGCTGAACGACGAGATCAACGCCAGTCTGCGCAAGAAGGGACTAGAGCACTGCCAGGTCATGGTGCGAGTCTATGCCAACGTCGCCGGCCTGTCCAAGGCCCTTGCCAAGACCGGGCTGGTTGGGGGCGAGAGCCGCTCGCTCAGCCCCTTCATTGCCAGTTTTAACCGATCCTACGGCTTGACCGAGTTCGTTGATGCCGGCGACCTGAAGGAGAATGCGGATTTCAAGCTGCGTGCCCTCTTGCGCCTCTACGCCGACAATACCCAGTGCAAGCACATCTACTTCGCCGCCTGCCACGATGTTGGCTACATTTCCGAGCTCATGCCATTCTCGGGCAATAGCACGAAGTTCACCCTCGTTAGCACCCCAGGCGTGCGATTCCACGATGAATTCACCAAGCTGGGGATGGGTATTGACGAGTTCCGCGCTGCCTTCCGCCACTCTTCCCTTGATGGTGTTCTCCCTTATCGCCAACCCAACGGCACCGCCATCAAGCCTGCCACGGCGCAGTCGAAGCCAAACCCCCCTTTTAAGCAGCCGCTAGGCATAGCGCCGCCGATAACCAACAGCAACGATGAGCCGAGGCCTGTCTGCCTGTTACATTCCTTTGGCAAGTGCCGGTACGGCAAGACCTGCAAGCAGTTGCATGTCGATCCCCAGAGATCCAACCCGCAGCAGTTGACGGACCTCTCATCGCCCCCGAGCCCATCGCCATCAGGCAAAGCCATGATGCGCATGGCATCGCCGGTTGACCCCAGCATTGTTCTGGCCAACCTGCCAAAGAGCGACAATATACCTGACGGCCGCGTCGCCGTCAACTCCAACAACTATCGTCTCGACCCATACCAGCCGCCCGTCAGCCCCGACACAATTAGCCGTCTCAAGGCTCGAGTCGACAAGCGGCGGGTATGCAACAACCTCCACCTCCTCGGCATGTGCGAGGCCGGCGATCGCTGTGAATACGATCATTCCCCGCTCGACGACGAGTTTCTCCCGGCCCTGCAGTGGCTCGCCCGCTCCCAGCCCTGCCCCCGGCGCGGGGCCTGCAGAATAGCAAACTGCTTCACCGGCCATGTCTGCCAGAACCTAGAGTGCAAGCAGCGCGGCGGTAAGATGTTTTGCAGGATACCCTATCTCGCCCATCTCGAGCCCATGGCCGTGGTGAGCTACGTCCCGGGCCTTCAAAAGCAGCGGAAAGCCGCCTCCAGCAGCAGCGAAAGCAGCACGCCGCCGGGGGCCAGGAGCGCCCTACCCGCGTAGACGATACAAGACTTGAAGTATCGTCGGACCTTGCTGGAGTCTGCGGCATGGTGCGTCGGGGATGGTGAGTAATGCCCGCCGGGGGTTCCACCTGGGCGCACGCAAAGCAACCAGCGTAGAAGCAGGCAAGCTGTACACAACCCGGCACTACACCAGGTGATGGCACTTAAACACCGCAAAAGAACTCGGCAAAGGCGGCTGGGGCGTGGAGGGTTACGCCGCGACTTGCGTGTTTCGGCTCAAGCAGTAGCGACCCATATTGCTGTTAGGCATGGGGTCTGCGGAAGCATGTCTACCTGTGGACGTCGGCAGTAATCTGGCCCTGTTAGTCCACATGTCATGGAACATTGAGGGTTAAAGGATGCATCAGTCTGACTCTAGGCTGAGTACCATGTAGCGTATCTATGTAGCTGAATATCACATCCCATGTTCGGATTCTTGTGTCGTCTTCGGATCACAGCCCGTCCGAGGACATGGTTGGCACAGGGGGGCTACAAGAACTACACCAACAGTCGGCCCAAACAGAATACACCCACCCAACAACACCAACGCCAAATCCCAATCCAAAGCGCCACCCGATTCCGAAAACAACACTCTCCTCCACCTGCTCCCCCCCCACAACCCCTTAACTCAAGGCCTGGCCAGCCCCAGCTACTCTCACAACCCCTCCAGCACCCCCTCCACCACATCCCCCAGCATCCGCAGCCCATAGAACCGCGCCACATTCCGATACACCCCCAGCCGCCGCATCACCTCCGCGCGCCGGACGCTCTCCGCCCACGCCCCGCTGCACGTGCAGTGCTCCATGAACTCATTGACCCGCAGCGCGCCGCAGCGCACACACTGCAGGTCCTGCCCGGCCCACTGCACCACGACGCCCTCCACCTCGGCCACGAGGCGCTCCTCGACGCCGTTCCGGTCGTACTCGGCCGCGCAGTACAGGCACTTCCAGCTCCACCCGCCGACGCCGCCGGCATTGGCACCACTACTGTCGGCGGCGGGCATCAGGTCCTCGTCGCGGCACAGGTCGAGGTCGCGCGCCAGGGTGCAGTTGTCGCAGCTCAGCTGCGGCAGGCGCAGCGTCTCGGACGGGTTGGTGAAGGCGCCGGCGGGGGAGAACTCGCGGACGTCGAAGAGGGCGAGCAGCTCCTTGCGCAGGAGGCGCGCTTCGAGCGGGATGTTCTTGTCGAGGGAGAGGATCTGCATGAGGGATTTGACGAGCTCGAGGATGGGGTTTGCGGACGAGGAGGGGAGGGGGGGTTTGGGTTTGGCGTTGGCGTTGGCGTTGGCGTTGGCGTTGGCGTTGGCGTTGCGCTTGTAGCGGGGGTTGGGTTGGGTGGGCGGGGCCGGGGTGAGGGCGGCGGATTGCGGGGTGAGGTGGGCGAGGTGGGAGCCCGGGAGGAGCGGGAAGGTGTAGTCTGCTGCGAGCTCCGGGTGGAGGAGCTCGCGCTTTTGGGTGGCGATGAGGGCGGTGATTTCTTTCTTGAGCGGCTTCTCGAAGGCGCTGCCGAGGATGATTTGGCCTTCGGCGCCCTCGGCGAGGGAGGCGTTGCCGGCCCGCGCCGGGAGCTGGGTGAGACGCGGGGTGGCGGTGGGATCGCTGCCGTTGGCGGGCCGCTTGATGCCGTGCATGAGCTGGATGAACTCGACGACCCAGTCGCGGAAGATGGGCTGCAGTCGGATGGGCAGAAAGGTGGCCATCTGCCAGTGCATGATCGTTTGCAGGTCCTGCTCGTCCCTCTCGGCCACCTGCTGGCATGCCTTGCCGCCGTAGTTGAACTCGTCGTACCACACTAGGTAGTCCCAGTACTCCTTGATCTCGAGGTCGATGAAGTGGAACAGCGGCTTTGCCTTGATGCTCTTGATGATGTACTGCGCGTAGGCGTATGCGTTGCCGACCTCGGACTTGGTCGTCTGGAGGAGCAAGCGGTTTGGACTGGCGTACACCACGTGCGACCCCACGCGGCGGAAGTCGGCCAGGAGCTGGAGGAGAGCTTTCCGGCTCATCATCTGCACGTAGTAGTGCAGAGCCCGGTCGTACAGGCACGATGCCGGGGACTCGACCCAACGGACAAGGTGCTGGACCATGATATCGGCCATCGTCGACCCCTTGCAAGCCTCGGCCCACCACGACTTGACCATTTCTCGAAGCACCTGAACACCCGCGTTCGCAAAGGAATTCTCGGCGTGCAACAGCTCGTTCCCCTCCGACCCATCGGCCGCGGGGTTAAAGGAGAAACTATCAGCCCCCTCTAGCTCGTTGATGAGAGACGAGGTGAGAATGGTGTTGATGGCGAGGTTCCGAACGTCGATATCGATGCAAACCGAGGCGTACGTGCCGGGGTTGTTGACAGACGGCATCTGGACCTGGTCGAGCGGGCCTGCGACATCGTCCTTCTCGTACCCCGCATGGTCCGGCCGCGGACTGGACGACCACCACAGGACGACGTTGTTGGTCTGCAGGCGGCGCGCATAGGCCACGTCGATCAAGAATCGAGGGTCGTCGCGTTCCAAGTTGCACACGGGTACATCCCCGTATCTGGCCAGCGCAGTGAGATGCGTAATCCAGGATCCAAGGCTCAGGTAGTGGTTCACCAGACGCCGGGTGACCACTGTCTGCCATCCCAGAGGCGGCAGGGAGCTATCGGCCGACTCGTACTGCAGCGGTAAGACAGGAAACTCGCCGAGAATCGGGATCTCGTGGACAAGGAGGTTACGCTGCGAAGACTGGATGACCATCATGGTCGGTCCAGATTCGTCCTTCTTCATCTTCTTGACGACGTCGCCGACTTCGAGAAACGCCTTCCGGCGGGTGGCGACCTGTGTGATCTTGAAGGCCAGCTTGTCCTGGTACGGGAAACATTCTTGCCAGTTGGAGTCGGCGGGTTCCTCGCGGTTTCTGCGGGCGAGGTAGTCCGAGTACAACTTCGAGACGTTCGGCAGATCCTGGCCGCCATCCTTGCTCCTCTGCTGGATAATGATATGAGCTTGTTCCCCTGTCGTCGAGAATAGGCCGAAGATCTGGCGCTCACCCGCACTGATGTGGGAGAGGTAGATGTATGACATGCGAACCCCGTCGAGATAGGGTCTCGGCTTGCTTGGCTTTCTGAGGCTGACCAGGTCGAAACCCTGGTCCAGCCCTCTACCGAGCACACCGGACTGGCTTTCGTCAATGGTGCAGCGATTGCCGAGTTGGAGCATGGCTCGGAGATTGAGCGAAACCTGCTTTTCGTAAACACCTTCCACGCTTGGATGGTTGAAGAGCAACGAGAACTTCTCTGCCTCGACAAAGTAGATCTCCTCTGGCACAGTGAGCTTGAAAAGATGCACCGACGAGTGTCCGTTGGGCAGTGTGTGGTTGACTTGCTCGACGTGGCAACCATCAACCTCAATGTCGGGCAGTTCTTTGCTCTTGAGGTTGAGGAAGACCTGGCGCGGGACGTTGATCTTGACCGTGTGGACTTTTGCGTCAATAATAATGTAGGCGAGGACAATGCCAGGGATGTCTGAGGCTCTGAGTTGAAGGACCTGCCAAGTGTTCCGGAAGGTTATCTCGGCCTGGTTCCGGAATGTCTGCTGGAGGTTGCTCTGGGCGTTTCCGCGCCTCTCGCCAAACAGATGACGCCGCCGTGCCCGTGCCTGCTTCTGCAGCTTCCACTTCAGCTTCTGATACTCCAAGAATTCCGGGTAGTCCTCGCTAGGCGAGGGCATCTTCTTCGGGAGGGCGGCGAACGGATCTTGGCTCTCAGCTGCTGCGTGTTCCGGGGACTTTCGTTTTTGCGCTGCCGGCGGCTTTTGGGAAGCGGAGATGGCCGAGCTGACGGTTTTCGGCTTGAGAAGCTGGCCAATGTCCTCCAGGTCACCAAGTGCGCTGGTGGCGGTCATTCCGAGCGGACCCCCCTTCTTCGTTGGGCCGAATAGATCCGTCAGCTTTTTCTGCTTCATCTTGTCATCCTTGATGTTGATCCGGCGCTGGAGCCAGTCCGGATGCGGCACACGTGGTACCGGATTGCGCACTTTCTGCAGTGCGGCAGGGATGGTGATGAGTTTCTGGATGACGGACCCCAGGCGCTCGGTGTAGTAGTCCCAGTCAAGCAGAGCTCTCGGGTCAGTGTCAGCCGGTTCTTCCTTCAGCCATTTCTTCAAGTACATGCGCCTCGTCTCCTCTTCGGCGGAGAAGATGGCGACGGGAACGGCACGCTCCGTGACCGGGGCGTTCTTGGGCCTCGCACAAATGATGAACTTGCAGTTCAGGCCCTTGTCCTTGACCATGCCCTCGCCGAGGAAGTCGGCCAGACGCTTGGCGGTCGTGATGGATGTCGACTTTTGCGTGCCGTATTCTTCGAGCGTCTTGCTCATGCTGCGGTTCTCCGAAATGAGCTCCATCAGCTCCTCGTCGGCAAGGGTCGAGCCTTTGCACTGGAGCACATCCAACCACTTGTTCGCGACCTTGGCCACCGCAGTGTAACACTCAGCCAAAGTGGTGCCGTCCAGAAAGAACTTGAAGATTTGCTGCTGGAAGATCTTGATGAGCTTGAGCTCACCTCTCCGCTTGACTTCGAAGCCCTTCAACTCGGCCAGGCTGCCATCGTCGTTGAACACGGCGTATCTCTTCTTCAAGTTCTTGTCCTCCTCCTTGGAAGTGGGCAAGACCATGGCTTTGTACGGGCCATCGACCTCGAAGAAGATGGAGTTGTCGCTGTGAGTCTCGTACTTGAAGGTCTTGGGATCGGCCAAGGTTTGGTACTGGTGGTTGGTGAACTTGGCGTGGACCAAATGGTTCAACATGACGCAGGGGTAAGAGATTGTCATCTTCTTGCCGTTCTTGAGCTTGAAGGAGAAGTTCTCGGGGAACGTGGCCGGCAGCATGCACCAGATACCGTCCGTGTCAAGCTCGAGGGGCCGGCCCAGTCGCTCGACCAGCGACCTGGCCAGCTGAATGATGGTAGCTCCGGTCAGACAGGTCACGCCCGCCATTTCCATCGAGTACCACCGCGACCCTTTCCGCATGACGTAGCCGTAAAACGAGTTCAGAATGACCTTGTGCGCCAGCTGCAGCGAGTCAAACAGAATGATCATCTTCTTGGCGCTGTCGATGTCTGCGGCGGCGGCGCCCGAGCCTTTCAGCGCATCCGTCTTGCCTTTCCAGACCTTGGCTTTGCCTTTGTAGTCGTAGCGCCGGTCTCGGAAGTCGCGGACGGTGTCGATGTAGAACGGGTTCTCGCGCTGGCAGATGATGGCTTCGCGGACGATTGTGGTGGAGTCATGGATCTTGTGGTAGACCTTTTGCGAATAGAGCTGTAGCCTCTTTCTGGTGAGCGCGGCCTGCTCGTCGAGACTCAACTCTTGCCACGAGCGCATGGGACTGTTCGGCCATTTGCCCGGGAACCTTTCGTTCTCCAGCGCATGCCGGATCATGTTGTACTCGTCGCGTTTCGCCGGCAGGTACTCGCCTCTCCATGCCCAGGGCATTCGCCTGTCGCAGGTCTTCCCTGGGCGGTTGAAATCGCATGCTGCGCAGTCGGACTCGGAGATCATGGAGTCCGGCTGCAATCGGTTTGTCGTCATGATGTTGGGATACATGGACGCAACATCGAGATGGTAGATCAGGGGGCACTCGCTGCGATTGGGCGTCTCCTTGAGGTTGAGGAGCTTGGCGGCAATTTGCTCCTTGACCTCCTCGTAGTTGGCGACATCGTCCATTGACTTCTTTTCTTCCACCGTGATGCTGAAGGTCAAGGCTGCGTCCAGATCGCGTAGGAGCTCGTCCACGGCCCCGGTATCGACAGCAAAGTTGACCGGGATATCTGCGCGGAAGACGCCTGCCTCGATACTCTCGACGTGTCCGCCCACGTAGGTCTCGGAGTCCAAAAGATGGCCGTCCCAGAAAGACTCCTTGGGCGAGATGTGCTTATTGGGCAGCACAATCCCTTTTTGGTAGGCCTGCACCATCAACAACATTTCGCAGAGTGTCCCTGTACCCTTTCTCAGGGTGTCGTCGGGGCCCAAGGGCAAGATTGTGCACAGGGAGAAGATGAAGGGGTGGACGTATTTCATGTACAGGTAGTAGGTCGCCACCGCGTCGGAGACCGAGTACTCGGCCAGGGTCTGGGGCCGCTCGTTAGCGTAGGGCGTCATGAGTTCCGGGTCGAGTTCATCGGGGTCGTATCCGAGCTTGGCGACCGTCACAGCCTTGAGACCACGACTGCCCTGAGGCAGGTAACTATCACGGTTGACCCAGTGGAAGCAGTCCATGTGCACGCTGTAGCTGCACTTGTACTGGTCTTCGCCGTCCTTCTTCCAACCAATCTCGTGGTACATGTCGATACCGTTGAAGCTCGCGCGAGCCTCGACATATGGCCAATCGAAGAAGTCACCGTTGTAGGTGGCGATGACAGTGGGCCGGGCCTCCTTGACATGGAGGAAGAAGCGCTCGATGAGACCCTTTTCGTCGGGCTCGTTAAAGATCATGAACGGTCCCGGGTACTCTGGCTTGGGGTGGTAATCGAAGTCCGAGATATCTTCCGAAACGATCTCTCGGTTGGTGATCAAGAACCCCTGGCCGTCGATCATGTAGGATATCATCATGATCTGATCAACCGCGGCGTCGGGGAACTTCAGGGGGGCCTTGCATGTCTCGATGTCGAACGCCATGACGACGGGATCTGCTGGTGCCAGGCGCTCCTCGTTGAGGATGACTGTGGTGACGCCGTTCTTTGCCTCGACAAGGTACCATTTGCCGACACGAATGTCTGTGTGTGTCAGCCCGGCGTCTTCGAAGCAAGGATGTTGGACGTACCCAAGTCTATCATTACTCTAACGTGGTATGGGACGTCGTATTCCCGGATATCAACAATATAATCGCTCGCCTCGGCAAAAGATGCATTAGTCCGTCGCTCGTCAATCCGTGGGTCGTCGTCAAAGAGATCGAAATTGCTATTAGCACTGTTGGGTTCAGTCAGCCAGCGTTCGCCGTATGGGGGACCCGAGGCTCACTTTGCGACCTCGGCGTATGTGTCCATGGCGTCCATCCCCTTCTTGTTCTTCTCTGCTATCGGCATAATCTCTCTCCGCGCGGCCATCATGTCCTGGACATTGTGGAACCTGAGCTCGATGAAAGTCCTCCGGTAGCCGAGCAGATGATTCGGCATCTTGAGGTCCTCCTTCTCAACCCGCTTCATGGTCTTGACCACGCCTCCGCCCGGAACCCGTTTGCACCACTCTTCGACCTCGCCCTCATGGCCCATCCGGCAGGCAATGAGAAAGTAGGGCTCGAACTCGACTGTCGCCTTGAATGTTGACCCATCCTCCTCGATGAAGTAGCAGTCGAGAGCGGCCCTGCCGCCGCCGCCGGGGACTCGGGGGTCGTCGATTGAGGTCGTCTGGATGTTTACGAGCCAGCCTTCGCGCTTTCTCCCTGCGTCGTAGCGCCCAAAACCCATGTTCTCGTCTATCTGGTGTGCAAGCGCGATCCGCTCCCATTTTTCATCTGTTGATGTCGCCTCGCCGCGTGCGCGTGACGACGCCGCAAATGTCCGGGTCTTGGATCCATGGTAAGCTTTCTTTCCACCGCGCCGGTAGCCGTTCTGTGGCCGTCGTAGAGAGGTGTTGGACATTGTTGCTAGGCTGGGGACAGCGGCCTGCGGACTCGGCGGGAGCAGGGGGAGGGGATTCGGTCTCCTTGACGGTGTCGTCGCAGGCTGCCACGCAGGAAAAAAGATCGCAAATGCCAAAAAAATAAGCCTCCTTCATGAAATACGCGGTACTAGCAGGCAGAACTTCCAATATGGGTTTGCGATTCCCAAAAGTTGGTGTGGATTGGTGTCTGTTGTGTTGTGGTTGCTTGTGAGTGGACCAAAGCCCATTAAACTTTGGACAAAGCAACGCGCCAAACCGCGACTGGTAACGCGACGCGATTGGGTGGGGCAACCAGCAGGCAGGGCAAAGAACATCTAACCCTAACCCTTAGCCACCCACTGACATCACTTCAATTCGTCGGCAAACCACGGCCCGACCCGCAATTAAAGATCGGACGGAGATGCATCGAAAGTTCGACAACTGCGCGCGTTTACTTCCAACAGTTAGGGTATGTGCCCACATGCATTGATACAGCGGAAACTTGGGCAAGACGAATTGCTGACTTCAGAAGCAGAATTGGCCTCTCCCGGGGGTCACATACCTCAAACACTGTCCAGTCGCTCGAAGCACCCCCCCCCCGACCGACATGTCCACACCACAACCCCCCTCGCGGGAACAAGCCCCCGCGGATCCAAACCGATCCTGGCTCCAGCAACCCGAGACACCACCATCCTCACAGCCGCCCCAGCCTCAAACCTTCCCGGCCCCCCCGCAACCCCAACAAACCCCCTCCCGAGCCCCCGCCGCTGGCCAGCCTTCCGTAACCGACGCCCTCCACTCCATCAAGCCGACCGACTTCCTCACCTTCCACCAAGCGCCGTGCTCGCGCTCCGGCCTGCTGACAGGCATCGGCGCCGGCGCGGCCATCGGTGCGGTGCGCTGGATCATGGGGCTGCCGATACCCAGGGCGGCCAACTGGGCGGTGGGCACGGGGGCGCTGGCGGCGATGGGCCAGTACGAGTACTGCCAGTTCCGGCGGCGGCAGGAGCGCGAGAAGATGAAGCGCGTGGTGGAGGTGTACCAGGCGAGGACGGCGCGGGAGAGGAAGGAGAAGGAGGCTGAGGGGCGGGAGAGGAGGGCTAAGGAGGAGAGGGAGCGGGAGGAGAAGGAGAGGGCGAGAGGGGGGTGGAAGTTTTGGTGAGCGGGCTGGGGTGTGTGTATGTTTGGTGTGGACCGCTGTGCCGAGGCCGATTCCTCCTTGTTTTGTGCCGATACAGCACAGAGTGTATAAATCTGTATACCGGATACCTATGTATGTGTTGCCCCAGAGGCAGATCCCCGGTTCTCGAACTCCGTCTGCGGGATATGGCTGATTAGAACAACAGTATTGAGCTTTTACCGGGGTATGGGGCTTAAGTCGGATACAGCGCTGGTGGTATCGTAGCCAGCTACGCCGCCTGCAGTAGGCAAACAGCCCAACTCAGTGCGGAAGATTAACAAAGCTCTGGGTCTGGTTCTGAGAGTCGGCCCTTCGTTCCCATCAGACACATTTGATATCTTGTCTCGCAGTGCTGCTGCCCGCCACAGACGCTAGCAAAGGCTAAATATTGTGGATAAAGAGAGAGGCACGACGTGCTTGTTCAGTTGTTTGGCAGCAGTTATTTGGGTTTCCCTCCAACTCCACTCGCTCCCACCCTCCCTCCTTCCCTCCTTCCCCCAGCGAGCCAGGCAACCATACTTACCCACCGAGCCTTCACAATTTTTTAATGAACTTGGAGAGGCTCATTCAGTTTCCCGCCAAGCAGCGGCTCTCTCATCACCATCCGTTTTCCGCAGTTGAGTTTCAACTTAGTTTCGGATGGTCGGGTCATGCCATTTTGTTGACGACCGCGTCGAGGCCATTTCCAACAACACGCATTTACCGGGTAAGCAATTACCAAGATCCCAAGCCATCATTCCTTCACAGAACCATCGCGGTACCTCGGTCATCGGCCCTCAGGCTAATTCTGTTGAAGCTTATTTCATACGTCAAATCGCGACTTTCGCCTTCGACCAGCACATCCCCCTCACAAGATTTGTGCCGAGTTTGGCTAATGTTCATGTCAGAACCGTGTCGCGTCACCCAAGTCACGGTTTAGCCTTCCACAGACTTGGTTCATGGACTCTTGAGCACGTCGGTAACCACCAACCTCAAACAACACCAAGATGGCGGAACCCGTAGCAACGGTGTTGCCCCAGGGTGCCTTCATGAGCCTCCCCAATGAGACGCTCTACCACATATCCGGCTACCTGGTTGAGCCTCATTTGCACGCCCTTTCGCTGCTCAACCGCCGGATGAACACAGTGGCAGGGCCTATGCTTTGGGCCGGGCTCTATCGCGACTCCCTGAGGTCCAAGGAAGTTCTCCTTTGGGCGGTCGAGACCGGCCGGCAAAAGCTGGTGCAGCAGATGCTGCGCCGAGGCGTGAGCCCCAACTTTCTCTACCTCTCGTCTCTCCTCAGGAGCAGGCTGCTCGACGTCTTTGCTGTCCAGGGACGGCGTGGCACCGCAGGACCGCGGCTTGATCGTACTCTTGTAAAGGAGATATTTCGCGAAACATACTGTCGATACTCGGAGGTGAGGAGGAAAGTAAGAATCCACAGCGAGGAATCCCGCAATAACGTCCCCATGGAGCAAGAGCTGGAGTATTATTACTTGGAGGCCAACCTTCACAACTTGAGTCACATTCCCGCCTTGGATCAGTTTGGAGTTTCCGAGAACCCAGAGGGTTACGAAACAACCCACTACTGGGCGTGGGGACCAATCCACGTCGCCGTGTTACTCGGATATAATCAAGTTCTTTGCCTTCTGCTGGATCATGGTGCCGACTTCAACGCCCAATGCTCGGGGTTGTGCGATTGTGCAGCCCCCAGCCTTACCGGCGAACAGGAACTCGACGAATCCATCTCGCCACGCTGCATGCGGTCGGTCTGGACTCCCTTACACGTAGCCATGTGCTCTGGGAATCTGGGCGCGGTCGCTTTACTCCTCTCTTCCGGCGCCTCGACCTTCGTCGGCGGTCTTTTGACCAATCCCCCCGATTTGCACAGCAGAGCGCGTCTCCCAATCACTGCGTTTCACAACGCCGCCTGGCTTGGCTCGACCCGGCTCTGCGAGGTGTTCCTCCAGACCAGACGGTTTAAGAAGGGCCTGGACCGCGCCAACCGGCGGAAGCAAACCGCTCTCCATTACGCAGCAGCGGGCGGCAGTATCCAGTCCGTGGGTAAGTTGCTGCTGGAGAACGGGGCCGAGTTGCATCCATATGGAGACTTGGACTCGGAACAGGAGGAAGCACTCCTGCAGAACAGCGTGGAGCTTGCAAGCGACCCCGTCAGACAGTTGTGTATGCAGTTCCGATACGGCGAGGCGCGGTGGCTTTTGCGATTCTACCGGCAGCTCCATGTCCGTAAGTCCGAGAGTACAGCGCAACTCTGCACTCGAGTTCTGGCGGCCCTCTGCGTCTTACGCAAGCCGGCGCTCTACAGCCGTCTGAGTCTTCGCGACCAACAGGACCGCCTGTACAATACAGCCCAAAAGAGCCAGGACTACGAGAAGGACATCCAGGACTCTCGACACGCGAGGTTGGCGTTCGCAAGAGAGCTGGTCAAATATGGGGCCGATGCCCATCATCCCGACGCGGCTAGCCATTCAGACATGCCCATCTCAAGCATCCCAAGCACCCGGCGAGGAGGGTACGTGTATCGTACTCCGCTCCAGCTCGCCGCGCGCTCGGGATTTGGCGAAATGATTGAACTCCTCCTCGCCCGCGGCGTGGACTGCAACCAGACAGGCTTTGTGGGCAAGACGGCCAATGAGTTGCCCGTGCTGCTGGCCGCGCAGAACGCCATGGAGAAGGCGGACTATGACTTTGGAGCATTGCAAACCCTCCTCGATGCGGGTGCGTCCCTGGATGATTATGGATCCCAGGCCATCCTGTGCGAACTTCAGAACCTGAGATACGGCAAGTGGGAGAGCAAACGGAAGACGGAAGTCTGGCTCCAGATTGCACAACTGTTTCTCGATCACGGAGCCGCCGACAAGGCGGGCGATTGGGAAGCTGTTGTTTCACACGCCTGCCTGCCTGGGAATCTGAGGTATTGCGAGATGCTCGAAGCAGCACGGCCCCTCGGAGACTTCCCCTGGAGGATGCTGCTCAAGATGCTCAGGACCGTGGCCACAGGATTCAAGTCTGGCAAGATCAACACGCATGAGGGATTCTTTGGGTGTGAAGACCTCCGCATGGTTTCATGGGTGCTCAGCCTTGACTTTGCCGAGTCCGAGGATGGAGACGAACGGGCATCTTTTTATAGAGGCGTGAGAGGGCTGAGAAAGAATTTGTCCAAGGGGAACCCCGCAAGGACGAATATTGTGGGGTTTCTCAACGACTATCTAAATGGACAGTGAAGAAAGAGTGCTCCCTCGATATACTGGTCGATCCGATGAGTTGTTGTTTGGATCCATTGGCGAAGAAGGATGGACGACGGGTTGTTGTTTGTATTGTTGTCACAAGGACGTGGCGTGATTTAGGGACGGGACTCTGGGAGGGGCTTGGGAGATTTCAGATGGTGTTCAGGGGTCCCGGCCATTGTGCCTTTTGTCGGAAATCTGTTAGGTATGTACGGATAACAGCTTGCTTTTTCTGAACGAGCGAGCTACGGAGGCGAGTGAGTCGAGTGAGAAAGAACGGCCGACTTATGGAGGCAAAAGAGGGGCGGGTGGGCTGCCCCGGGGCCCCATGGTCATGAGTAGGTTGATCGCAGTAGCCCCCTTTGTCACATACAGCCGAGCCGAGAACTCTCTATTTGAGCCTGTATTCAGAGCCTGACGCTCGATGCGAAGACGAGAGTGGAGACAGGCGGTCGCATCTGAGACAGTGTATCATACAACACCATGGCCCGGTCCGATTCAGTGCCATCAGTGGTACAACGTCACGACAACTGAACATCCCCCCCTTCCGCGCCTCCCCACCACGCTCCTCACCCTTGCCGCAGTCCATTTCTCCAGCCACCTCTTTCCCCCAAGGAACGTTTGTCGCCGCCATCACCATCCCGGTCCCCCGTTACCTTTTCCTCCGCCACGGCGCGGACTAGAAACCAATGTGACGAGGCAAGGCGCAGCTCGAATCGGGTCGAAGACGAAGAGGTTTGGTAAGAAGCACCTGAAGAAAGCCCCGAGGGGCAGGTCGGCGCAGAGTATGTCGACGTAGGCTTTGGCGGGGCCGGTTGTTTAGGGGTGAGAGGGGCCTGGTGTGAGAGCTTCGACGGGGGTTGGTAGAAAGCGGGATGGAAGGGCGGGGAAAGGGCCGGGCCCAGACAGCGCCGTCTGCCGCCGAGCTCATGCTGTTGGATGTCCGAAGGATTAACAACGCTGGCAAGTCCAGAAGGTGGAGAACCATCCCATCCGGCTGCAGGGGGGAAGACGACGGGAGAAGGACTTCAACTCCCGGCAGGCGGCACGCGCTCTGGTCCGCGTAAAGTGCCACAAGCCGGCCTGGGGACCCTGGAAACAGACAAGGTTTGGCTCCAGGGGTGGCAATGCGTGAGTGAGTCCCATCGCTTGCTCAGTCTTCCCCGATAGCAACTTTGCAGCCATGGCGCAACATCGGTCGAGCACACATGTAGGCCTTTGGATCAGCCGGTGGGGGGCTGAGCCATCCAAGATCAGATCGCTTGTGCGTTTGGCGGCTGCAGAGGTCGTGTGTCGAAGGTATGGAGGGCACAGTCGACGATGAGCTGTCTCGCTGGCAAGCAGGTGCCGAGTACGAAGTGCTTCAGGCACTCACAGATTGGTCCTGAGGCGCACAACGGTCGCACAAGGACAGTCCTCCACTCAAGTCAGTACTGAAGACCGAGTCCTAAGTAGAGCTTGAGGTGCTTGATGACCTATGCTCTGGGAAGATGAGAGAACCTGTCGACGAAAGATGCTCAAAACGACCAATCATAGCCGTCGTCAAACCATCCCGTCTGAGTCGACATTGGGTTCGGTATTTAGTTGCAAATGTAGGACATCGTTTGCCGAGTCGAATGGCGTCTGCGTAGTTCTCGATTCGTCCCGTGGTACTGTTCAAGCCTGCTGTGATCAAGACGTTTGGAAGTTGCTGGTACTGGGCATCTGCATCCTGGCTGGTCAGGTACCAACAAGGATTGATGAGCGGGTGATTTCACTGCTGGAAGGGCAACATGGCGGTTGCTGTGTGTCAGCAGTGCGGCCGTTTCTGTGCGTGCATTCTTCAGCAATTCCTCCCGATGCAAAAACACGGCTGCATATCGGGTAGTGCGGCCACTGTTTGTGGAAGGTCTCCCAGACAACAGTGGTGGGCGATTCCCAGGGTCCCCATGGACCTAGCCATATCGACCCGGCCCGAAATGCGACATAGTGTTCGCGTGAGGTTCGGGCCTCTTCGATCACGGGACGAGTCAGGATCTCCTCTCAACATGGGCGGCGCCAGTTCCCCACAACAAGTGCTCTGGATTGGTGACTATGGCGCTATGATGCCCCGTGGGGCGAACGGAACCTCAAAGCCATTCCGTTTCCGTGGCGCTAGATTTGTCGTGCAAACCCATATCATGATCTCATTACTTCCGGACCAAAGCCACGTCTAAAGCCGTATGCCGCCAACCCAGAACGCCAAAGCAAGATGGTGACCGTTTAGGCGGTCTTGGGGTTCTGGTTGACAACCACCTTCTTGCCGTCCTTGTTGTAGCGGACACGCGGGGGGGGGGCGCGGTTGCGGCGACCCTCGGTGGAGCGGACACTATGGTATCTCTGTCAGCGGGGTGTGTTCTCGGTTCGGGGTATCGGGGCAACTAGTGGCGCCAATTCGACCAAGGTTCTTCTCAGCCGCCCACGTCGCCAAGATGGCAGACGTGGTTGTCGCCGCCATGCGGACAAACGTACCGGACAATCTTGCCATGAATGGCGCAAGAGACGCAGTACTGCAGCTTGAGGTACATCTTGGGAACGGTGTACTCGGCGAAGACGGAGGCGTCCGAGATATCACCTGGAGGGGTCCAACTGTCAGCACAACTGTCGTCGCAATCGGGTCGGGCGGTGGGTGTGGAGATCATCGTTGTCAATTGATTCCTCGATAATACGTACGGATAGCCGCAGACTCGACCATGTTGCGGATGGTGAACCGCTTGATGGCCTTATCCTTGGGGGTGCATCGCGAGCAGTTGGAGCACCGGATGGGCTTGACGTGGCCGCGGCCTGCGAAATCACCAGTCAGCAAATTCCAGTTCGGGTATGCAACGGAGAGCAGGCAATGCGTACCCTTCTTGTTGCGGCCGTTGTTCTTTCTCTTCTTGACCATCTTGACGGTTACCTGAGTGTCCTGGTTCTCAAGAGGGTGTGAGGGAGAAGGGCGAGGAGTTTGGAAATTCGGCGCGCGCTGGAAAACAGGTGCAGCGGTGCCCCACAGTTCCCCACCTGCAACTTCGCAATCGCCCAGTTCCGGCCCAGGGCAAGGCCCCCAAGAAACCCTAAAGATGCCAGTCAGCTGACCCGCACTTGGCACTGTGGGGCTGGCCCAAAAGTTCAAGTCCTCACAACCGCCAAACTCCAAATCCTCCTCCGTCAAGCGCAGACTTCACAACATCTGCAGCCTGCTGAGGAAGACACTCTGTCTAGGTACGTCTGCACGATGTTGCGAACTGGTTGCGCTTTCGCGTCTGGCGCTTCAGTCTTGTTTTTTTCCGACACCCAATGATACCCAATCTTGTTCTCGCCGCGGTTGTTGCGCGCGGCTTTGGAGATTCAAGAGTCGAAGAAGTCGGGCGCTCAACTTAGGAGCGCACCTCTCCCCAATCCCAGAATCCCCGCCACAGCCTCATCTCTTTTTCCGTCTAACAGTTCCTCACCACTTCTCAGTAGGCAATCATGCAGATCTTCGTGAAGACCCTCACGGGCAAGACTATCACCCTTGAGGTGGAGTCGAGCGACCAGATCGAGAATGTCAAGACCAAGATCCAGGACAAGGAGGGCATCCCGCCTGACCAGCAGCGCCTGATCTTTGCTGGCAAGCAGCTCGAGGACGGCCGGACCCTCTCCGACTACAACATCCAGAAGGAGAGCACTCTCCACCTGGTGCTCCGCCTCCGTGGTGGTGGCAAGAAGAGGAAAAAGAAGGTCTACACCACTCCCAAGAAGATCAAGCACAAGCGCAAAAAGACCAAACTCGCCGTGCTCAAGTACTACAAGGTCGACAGCGATGGCAAGATTGAGCGCCTCCGCCGCGAGTGCCCCAACGAGAGCGTGAGTTTCCTACGCACGAGCCTTGGTCCCGCGACCGGTCATGCTGACGTTTGTCTAGTGCGGCGCCGGTGTCTTCATGGCTGCCATGCAGGACCGCCAGTACTGCGGCCGCTGCCACCTTACCTACGTCTTCGAGAAGAACTAAATCGCGGACGCCGGTGGGACTGGACGACCTGGGATGGACGGGAACGGAATTGCAATGAGCCGGCGCGGGCATCGATCATAATCGGCGTTTATGTACCTTAGAGGCGGACATACTCGGGGCTTTCACCTGCAAGGAAATGCAATTTGGGATGGGAACCAAAAACCGGGCCAACTCGGACACAGGTATCACTAACTCAGGCTGTGTAACCGGGGTATGCAGGCAGCTACCTAGCTTATCCAGTCACGTTCCCGGCCCTTCTAATTATTGGGGAATCCCGCCCGCAGGTTGTCGTACTTGGTGTGCGGATATGTGATGCAGTTCTCCTTCCACTCGAGGGCATGCGGCCCGCCCAAGACATCCACCACGTTCCCAATCAGACTCTCGGGCCCCTCCTTATCCGCGCTACTCTCCCACCACATGCCGCCGCCCAGCCCGCACTCCCTGATATAGTGCGCCTTGCGCCGTGCGATATCCACCGTGTCATAGCTCACCAGCACTCTCCGATCGGGGCGATAGCAGAAACTGGCACCAGTATCCCACTCGACGCGCACCTCGCTCCCCTCGAGCGGCAGCGTCTTGTAGTCGTGCACGCCATTCTCCCACGTCCCCTGGCCCACCCCGCTGTACGGCCGGCCCGGCCCGTCCGTGTTCTCAAACGCCCGCCCGTACAGCGGCATGCCCAGCACGATCTTGTGCCGCGCCACGCCCTGCGACAGGTAGTGCGCCACCGCGGCGTCGGTGTTGAACGGCGTCGCGGCCGTGTTGCCGTACGAGGGGAACAGGTTCGACTGGTGGCCCGCCACCGCGTCCCAGCTGCCGGCGTAGTCGTAGGCCATCAGGTTCCAGAAATCGAGGTACGCGTCCATGGCGCGGATGTGCAGGTTGTTGTAGTTGTTTGCGCCGGCGGGGCAGGCGACTGTTAGTTCGAAGTGGGGCGGGGAGGACGGTGAGATGGTGTATGCGTGTGTGTGGAGGGCGGCGCGGACGGTGGCGAGGAGGGCGACGAAGTCGGATGCTTCGGAGGGGTTTTGCGGGTATTCCCAGTCGATGTCCAGGCCGTCGAAACCGAGCTGGGTGAGCTGGGAGGGGGAGGGGGGTGTTAGTGGGGGTGAAAACGGGGGGGGATTTGGGGGGTTAGGGGGGAGGGCCGAACCAGATGAATGGCGGACGATGCAAAGGTCGCGCGGCCTTGCTCGGTCGAGGCGGGCTGTTTGAAGTTGCTGCTGTAGGTCCAGCCCCCGATGGACAGGAGGACCTTGAGGTTTCGGTTGCGGCGTTTAAGTAGGTTGAGCTGCTTCAGGCAGCCGTACAGGTTGGTACCCGTGTCGTTCCAGCTGTCGCCTTCCCAGTGAATGTCGGTGTCGGCCCAGGCATCGGTCAGGTACACCTCGCCTGTCTCGGGGCGGACGTTGGCAAAAGCGTATAGGACATGGGTCAGTTTCTCGACAGGGAGGTCCTGGGGACGGTGTTTGCGGGCGTAGATGGCCCAGTTGACGTAGTAGGCTACCGAGCGGTAACCGGTGGTAGGTCCGCCGCCCATGGTTGCAGACGGTGGTTGTGGTGTTGGTGTTAGGGTGGGGGGTTTGAAACTGGGTGTGCTACGTCTTGAGCCGAGCAGGATACCAAGGAGAATAGCGGTTATAACAGAGAAAATTACTATGAATTTGCAAGGTCTGCCTGACAGGGCATATGGATGCATAAATACTCAGGATTCGGGTATGTCACCGGGTTTGGCCAAGATGCCAGAGGGAAGGCTCAAGAGGGCTCCAATTGCGAGCTTGGCAAGAGATGGGGGGGTAGTGGGTCCACTTACACCAGCTCACCAGCAAGAGCGACGCTTCCGCTCAGCCACTGGGTACTGGGGTGCGGCATTAAATATCGAATACTTTGCTGGACATTTCTACATAGTTCACTCTTCGAAGATCCGGCAATTACTGCACAACGATAACCACAAGTGGTCGACAATGGTAATCCTGGAAGTCATCCAGGTGCTACTTCTCTCTGGCAATATGGCGGGCAAGATGTATTGCGTATGTATGTACTCCCTAAATATACATACATGTAAGAGTGGGGCAGCGGAGCTGCAAGGGACTTCCATAAGGCGCCACCCTACTCTGGGAAAACGGTCTTGGGTATAGTCTTGGCCAATCAAACCGATCTTCGAAATGAGGGGCAATTTTCACAGTACATGACAGTCACCAGGGCCATTTCTACAGGGCACGGCCATTTTCTATAGAAAACTGTTTTGAAGTAGTAAGGTGGGTCCCATATGAAGATCGTTTTGGACCGAGAGAGCG
>MU853416.1:164763-179375 GCA_033297235.1 Trichocladium antarcticum
CCAGCTCCTACTAACAAGTCGATTCCTAGCGAGTTGGCTTATAAGCCGATTGACGACCCGGAAGCTCAGCAAGGTCAGTGTGGCTCCCCGCAACCTAGCGAGTTGGCTCACAAGCTAATTGACAACCTTCTCTGCAGCTTAGCAAGGTCTGTGGCTCTCCGCAACCCAGCTCCCACCAACAAGTCAATGCCCAGCGAGTTGGCTTATAAGCCGATTGACGACCTTCTGTATACGGGCAGGCGCGCGGGCAGGCGCGCGGGCAGGCGCGCGGGCAGGCGAGCGGGCAGGCGAGCGGGCAGGCGCGCGGGCAGGCGAGCAGGCGGTATTATTACCATTAATTACATCGCTTGATAGAGCCGTCACGTGAGGCGGTGAGCGTTTTGAACGCAACACTGTTTTCACAGTTGAAGACGGTTAGCTAATCAAGATGTTTTGTAAGCAAGATTATCTTAGCTAGTAAGATCCAATTGATTCGAAAATGCTCTAGGTAGTATAAGACTATCTTACATACAAAACTCAGTCGGCTGAAAACAATACTAAGATAATCTTTGGTACAAAACGCTGTTGGCATCTGGGGATTGTCGCCAAGACCGTTTTCCCAGAGTGCGGTGGCGCCTTATGGTTGCCAGCAGCACGGATCGCGGCACAGGCACAGCCCTCCAACTCCACCTCTAAACAAGCTTACAACTTGAGAGTCGAGACGAAGTTGCGCCAGCACCGCCAGAATGTACATCAGAGGGGGTGAGCAACACCACTGACATGTAACTTTTAGGATCCCCACGGTGTATGAATCCATCGCCAAATCCTTCTACCAACCACAAACCAGAAATAGCCAGTAGCGGCTGAGAAATGTTGCATCCATGCGATTTATTGTCACTTAGATGACGTCGGACGAGCCCCTCGAGGCGTCTGCTGCCCAATTGGGCCAACCTCACCCACGCCACAGACACAAGTACTTGCTGAGGCGTGAGCGGGATGTTGGCGCCGCTGGCTAGACAGAGACAACTTGTCATGACTCATCTGCCTACCACCCCCTCCCAGCAGCGTGCTGATCGCCCTCTGAAGCCTTTCGTTCGGACTTGTTTCCAACATGCTCACCCTTGCGTGTCTTTTCGCCTGAGCAGAAAACACCTATCGATGGTTGGAACTTGGATGAATACAAGGCCAGCATGTTGCACGAGAAAAACGAAGAGGAAAGCGTGGCACGGGACTGGAGAGTACGGTAAAAGATCCAGCCGGCCGGTTGATCTGATGGATATCACGGACTTGAATGGTTGTGGCTTGTGCCATATATGAAAGATAGAACCAGGACAACTTATCGCGACTTACTCATTTCTTACCCGCCATCCCACCAGACCCAGCCCGGCTGCGGACTTGGACTCAGACTCGGCCTGAACTCGGGCAAGTGCGGCTCCTCCACCGCACCGCAACAACGCCGGATCCCCCTCTCCCCAAATAACCGCATCCCATCACTGATCAGCAACTGCTCACCGGCTCCGATGTCGCGTCCACGTTGTGCTCGGGCCCGGGATGGTCTGCCGGATCTCGAGCTTGGGGCGCACGGGGTCGAGGACGGTCTGGCGGAGCGTGTGGTAGCAGTTGATGGTGGTTTGCGGCACTGGCAGAGATGTTGTTCGATAGTGTCGTGGAGCTTTGTGCCAGACAGAATTGCCATACATTTAGACCTATTCCGTCTACTTGGAGGGGCGCATTTGGAACAGTTTCAGTTGCATAGGACGGTCCGGGAAAAATGGAGGATGTTGAAAAAACAAGATACGCTGCGGCTTCTTTGTGTGGGTCTTGAGAGAGGCTTTGGAATATTTACAACAATGCAGATTGTTGCCTCTTTGTTCAGTGGCGAGTATGTCCTACTTGTGCACATGCACAGAGCACGAGGCTTGGTTGGGAATACGGATACATGGATTGTGCCAAAGAACCCGCGGCTGGTGCTGGCAACAACTATGGTGTGAGGACTACTCACCATCTCTGACTCCCTGGCCCTTGACTCCAGTAAGCTCCAAATCGATTCTCTTACGTTGTGTTCTACCAGCAGCGGAAAACAAACAAGTTGTCAGTGTTACAAGATGAGTTCCACGCCCCTGAATGTTCAACCACTGTTGCGACAGGCAGCAGAAAACAAACAAGATGTCAGTGTTACAAGATGAGTTCTACGCCCCTGAACTTAGTATAAAGGGTACCGACAAGTTCGCATTTGAATTCAACCTTCTTTTTCCCCAAGACCGTCAAACCCAAGACAACCAACCCACCTCGCTCCAACCTAACAACCAGACACCATGACCCAACCCAGCAACACCCGTCCCGGGCAACCCGCGCTCGCACTCTCCCCGGCCCGCGCCGCCCGACCCGCCGCCCAGCCCCACACAAGGGCGAGGCAACCCGCACTCCCCAGCCCGGCCCCCGAGTCGGACGAGCCCTCCCCCGTCTTCTCCTTCCAAGGCCCGCCCCGGCCCCGCCCCGCGCGGACCTTCAGCGGGATGGGCTTCCTCCAGGCTACCACCGTCCCCGAGACCGACAAACAGTCCCGCCTCCGCGCACTCATCGAGCGCATCAAGAAGCTCAAGCTGCGCCAGGCGCTGAGCGACAGGGTCGAGGAGATGCGGGACCGGCGAGACGCGGAGCGGGCGCGGCGCATGGCCAATGCCCGAGTCGCCGGCCGCGCCGGTGGTGGCATGTTCCACCCGCTGCAGGCACTCGCGGAGGGGGATGGGGGGGCGGCGCGTGGTGCTGGTGCGGAGTCGGCCGTGGGCGGGGGCAGTGGGGAGCCGAGTGTGGCCGCGTTGGCGGCGTTGGCATGGGATGAGTGCCCGCAGGAGCTGTGGGTCGAGGACATGGACGATGCGGCGACGTGGCCGGAGGGGTTGAGGCTGTGGGCGTTTACAAGGACCAACGCCAGCTTTCCCAACGTGCCGGTGTATGCGGTGTATCTGCTGTGTGGTGTGGCGTACTATATCATGGAGAAGGGGCAACAGTCAGGGAGGCTGGTCAAGGTGACGCATGCGCTTATTTCTCATTATGTGGAACTGGCCTGACAGGCAAGAATGTCCCTTTGCCTGCTGCGATGTCAGTAACTAACTTATTGACAGTCAGTCCAGAGGCTTCCCTTGGGGTGTAGTGCCATGCGTTTATTATTTACTTGCTTACAATGGATAAATTATACCGCCATACGTTCCTCTGCGTGCACTAGTGACTATGCCGACTGAAGTCTTGTGCTCCTGGCGCTGGACTGAGGGGCACACCGTTGGTAATAAAGTGTTGGAAAGGTTGTGCAATATACTGTACTTCTCATATGACCGACAGTGCCATTATACCACGTCCAGCCATTCCTCCTGCACCCCCTTTCGTAGACTGGAGGTTTGCATTCTGCTTTGCCGTGTTTTGCCTAGCTGCGTACTGTCAGGCCATGACGCGGTTCTCTCTACCTGCTCATTGATGCACTGCCCTGACACGGAACAGCAGCCCCTTTCCCCGGCTCACTTGTAGTAGACTTCCAAGATATCCACAAGCGACTCGAGTATTAGATGGTGGGATGAGCACTAGGAATCATGCCTATCGCTATGTCGACGGCAATTCCAGGACAACATCAGGTGTAGAAGGGGCCTTTACCTGAGTTGGCGAGGTCACACACACAGTAGGCATGCTCAGTATGTGTGGTGACTCTGGAGTCTGGCGGGTCTATGACCAACACTGGGTCGGTTTCGTTAAATAGAAAGGACATCTTCGAGTCTCCAACCCATCCAATCACAGTCCAGCGTCAGTGGTTTAGTGGTAAAATCCATCGTTGCCATCGATGGGCCCCGCGTTCGATTCGCGGCTGACGCAATCAAGACAAATGTTTTGTCTGCAACTCTATTCTTTTGCCTTTTCCGTCACAATTCACCAGGGATCTATCTGAAACACCACCCCTCCTAGCTCGGCTGGCCTCCGTCGCGCTGGCAGCCACGCCACTGGGTGCATATGTCAACACAACCGCCATCTAACTAGCCTGCCCTCCCCTTCAGCGGCACCAGCCCCCACGTCTCCCAAAACTCCCTCGAGTCATAACACCTCCCCAGCACCTCCATCGCCCTCGGCAGCGCCCGCACGCCCTCCTCCCCCATCAGCTCAAACACCCACCTCGCCTGCTCACTCACCCCAGGGGAATCCCCCTCCCCCACCTCCTCCCCATCCCGAACCTCAGCCCACCCAGCCAACAGCCCCCACCAGTCATAAACCCACCCATCCGTCACCATCCACCGCTGGCCCCGCCCCGCCCTCTCCCACCTCCCCTCGCCCTGCAGGAGGCCCTCATCAGCCCCGTCGTCCACGACGGCCACCACCGCCCGCGCCACGTCCACCCCGTGCACCAGGTGCAGGCTCGTCTTGGCCCGCACCGCCTCCTTGGTCGCCGCCACGCGCCCGACCCAGTGCCGCGGGTTGCGCGCCCCGCCCCACAGCCCGGCCAGGTTCAGCACGCACCCGCCGAGCGCGAGCAGCTCGTCCTCGGCGACGGCGCGCGGGGTGCTGGTGCTGTGGGGGGAGTGGCGCGTGCGCCAGGGGTCGCTGCTCGTGGTGGTGGTGGTGGTGGTGGTGGGAGGGGGGGGGGGGGGGGGGGGAGGAGTGCTGGTGGTGGTGGTGGTAGTGGTGCGGGTGCGGGATCCGTGGGGTTGCCAGATGCCGGTGCTGCCGAGCTGGATGAAGCGGAATTGGTGTTGTGCGGTGGTGGCGGAGGCGGAGGCGGCGGCGGCGGCGGCGGCGGCGGCGGTGCGGTGGGTGGACTCGTAGGCGTCGATGAGGAGCTTGCTGGAGCCTTTGCCGGTTAGGGGGAAGGTGATGAGGATGTAGCGGGCGCGCGGGAGGGCGGCGATGGCGGAGCGGGTTTCGTCCTCGGGGGCGGAGGGGTCGAGCTTGAAGGGGATGGTGGGCACGCCGGCGACCGGGCGGCCTGAGGTGGTGGTTGCGGCGAAGGGGATTTTGCGGGACTGGAGGAGCGGGATGAGGAACGTCGCCGTCCAACCGGCGCCGAGGATCAGAAGCGAGAGTTCTTCCATTTTGTTTGGCTGTCGAGTGGAATTGGGAAGGGTTCGTTGTCGGATTGGGATGCTCGGTTTTACAGCGGCTCAGCGGGCACCAGCGTGCTGTAACGCTAGACTCCGCACGCTAAATTTGGGGGGCCACGCCATTGGCCTCGCCTCGTTTGGTTCTGGAGACACTCTCCCCCACAACACACGTCACCACTTTCTCAATTCTCCGACCTCGGCAGCTTGGTCACTCTGGCCCTGCCCAGATGGCAGTTAAGCAGCTGAAGATCAATACCTTCGTGGTCATCTATCATCAATGCGGAAGCGTTATCTGTAGATGCATAACAATCAGATGCAAGGCAACAGATATAGCGGGCAGTGATCCTCAAAACGGGATCTCAATCCCCCATCCGCACAGGCGAACGTGGTGTTCCTCCCTCTCACACAATCTCTGTTCAGGAACAGAGTTACAGAGTTGCTCCTGGAATCGTGCGGGTCATCTTTTTCAGCTGGCGCAACCCGGGGGCATACGCCCAAGTTTGATGTCATCTACCGCGACCCAACGAAGAGGATGCCATGTAAGTTCTGCTAGACTTTTCCATCTATGCCGTTCGGCTCTCTATTTACTCCTTGCTATAATGATGGTCAACTTCAACGGGCTTCTAGAATAGCATCCGTGTTTGTTCCTGAGACACCAGGACTTGGAACACAATGGTGAGAAGAAGCAGCACGGTTGCATTATTCCGCGGAGAGCTGGCAAGATTGACAGCCTAAGCTTCGGCCGGAGCTCGCCCGGGATCAAAGGGGATGCCACGAGTAATGCATTGTATCCAAGTTTAGCGAAACAGTGACAAGGTATCATCCAAGACACCGATCTACACTTACCCCTGGACAAAGACAAATCTGACAGCCCTAAAGCCTTGCCATAAATAACACACTGAGCCGCTTCACGGATCGCACAGGTTGCAATGCTGCTGTATCCAATGCGTGTGTCGTTGCCATTCATCGTCTCAGACTGCCGGACGGACCAGGAGAGCAGGACCAGGACAGAAGAGGAGAGACGCGTCGCAAGATGGTCGACTTGGGTATATATAGAATAGAGCATCATTCGAACATCCCACTTCTTACTACTTTATCCTTCTCTTGTATGCGCAGCTACAAAGTCCTGTGCTCTCCGACCATGTACACCGATGCCCCTGATACCTGGGATCCGCGCGAACCAACGGCCCACCCCGGGGACAAGGGCAAGATAAACTTGCGTATGTTATATGCGACAATTCTCAGCTGGTTCAAGAACCGTACGCTTCGCAAGGGTGACCGGGACAATGAGACGCCACCGGACCGTTCCAGGCGCTCCCTGGAAATTCTCGCCAAACTGGGATACTCGCCGGACGACGAGGTTCGGTTTCACTTTGGCCGTGAGGTTGGTGAGCCCTGCAGCAGCCCCGAATCGGTGGTACGTCGATATCTCTGCCCCATCTCCCATCTCCCAGCTCCAGGTCCCTAATCCTCCACAGTACTCCTGCGAAAACCTCCCCCTCTACCACCCATGCCGGTATATCCCCGCCAGAAGCGTCGAGGCGCAGCTCCACGCCGCCCCGCTGGAGATGCCCGCACGTGGGTATCCCAAAGTACACCGCGGATGGGAGAGACCCAGTCTCTGGCGAGACACGCCGCGGCCGCCGTTCCTGGTCGAGTTTCCGATCTTGTCCTGGTGGAGTCTGCGTGCACGCCGCTGCTGGCAGGGTGGACGCCCTGGTCCGGTGCGGATGATCTACGACCCGTGCAGCCGCGCTGACTTCCGGGTTGTCTATCACGATCCGACAAAGGAGATATTTCGTGGCAGGATGGGGAGACGTGGGAGGGCGCACCCTTTCAGTCTGGCGCAGCGTCGAAGCGCAGTTGAGAGGAGGGCGGCCCGATATAGGGAAGTTGTGGAACGCTTGCAGAGTCAGTAGTGACGATGGTCTGGGCCTGCGAGAGATCTTGCTGGTTGGGGAGGAAGGGTGCCGAGGGTGTAGATGTTGCTGGACATGAGCAAATACTTAGCATTGGATGTAGTAGATTGTCTTGTATAAGGGAATGATGTTTCCTGATTCCGCGTTTAAAACCCAAAACTATTACCTCCAATATGCAGAACATCGTGCTAACTGACACCCAACAAGTGCCGGTGGCCGGTGGACCAGGGGGTTGTCGGTGGGGTTTCCACAAGTCTCACTCAGGCCTGTCGCTTTCGGCCTTTTCCAAGTCATCGCTAGACTCTGACTTACCGGCTCTTCGGCAACCGGTGGGATCTCAAGCTACGGCACAGACAACCGCCGGGCCACCCAGAGGCGGCGTTGATCCAATATCAGTTTCAAGACGCTGTCATTGTGGCGGAGACGACAGGAGTTGCCAAGTTGGAACCCCGGGAACTACCATCTTGATCTTGGGTATGTGGACAAACTACCTCCCGGAAAGTACGTGGAGGACTCATCGACACCTGAATACCTTGGTGGGCCGCGGTCGACCTGTTACAGGCCATCTTGTCTTGCCAGTTCGCAAGTTACAGCTTGAGGCATGCTTTGTATACTACAGTTCCTACCTGTAGTCCACAATATAATTCCGGGCCGATGAGGGAGTCGAAGCCGTATAAGTTGGCTCGCCAGCCTCTGTGTCTTGCCCTGAAAGCCATACAAATCTCTTCCACCACGCAACATCCGCTCCCAACATCGAGTCCTGTTTCCGTCATTCTTGTGCTGGCCACATATCATCGTCCTGCTTTGAGTTGTAATCATGTTCCACGGGGGGAATAACCGCAACAACAACCGCCGTCCTGGACACAACGGCGCTGGTGTGCCCAACCCTCGGCCCGGGGTTCCTGTGCCGGGAACCAACGCGCGCCCCGCCCCGCAGGTGGTCCCACAGCATCCCTTCCAGCAGGGGCAGAGGGTCCAGGATGAATGGGGTCAGGTTCGGCAGCAGCCCCCCCCGGGCATGCCCAACGCCGCGCCTCCTGGACAGGGATTCAACGCGCGTCCTGGGCCCAGATTCAACCCTCAGCAGCAGCAGCAGCAGGCCGGCGGCCTTCCGATCCTGTACATTGCCAGTTTCGGCGGGCCCACACCTCACTGGGGGTTCGTGCATCTGGACCGGCCAGGCGGCAACAGCGGCCTGCTGATCCACGTCGGCGCTCAGAAGCCCGGCAGGGTGGCGGCTGTAGCGGGCAGACACGAGATGCTGCTGGATACCAGACAGTGGAACGACATCAAACACAGCAGCATCCAGGAGATGATCCCCGTCACCGGCGCAGACATCAACCGTCGCGATGTCATACGGGTCCTGACCGCCGTCCACGCCGGCATGGACGACTACCAGCTCCTCAGCAACAACTGCCAGCACTTTTGCATCGCGGGTGTCGAGGCGCTGAGGGCCGAGGCGCAGGGCCGCGGCATCGCCCCGCAAGTCATGGCCAACATCAAGAACCGGACCTCGCTCATCACCAAAGTAACGCTTGCTCTCAGATAGGTGGCGCGGTAGCGAGCCGCAAAGACGCTAGGCCTGGCGTTCATGGGAAGTCTTGGGGACAGTGACGGGATGGCGGCTGGTCCGTTGTCGCAGGTTTTGTGAGCCTGGGAGGGAGGACGTGCTTGTTGGCATTGTGCAGTATGATATAGTCAGTATAGAGAATCGAAGTTCGGCCATGATACGGCAGACATCGGGCATCTTCCGAACAGCTACCTTGCGGCTTGCTGCGTCCCAACTGTCAGTCACCCGCTGATACCGAAGTGTTCATACCTACCGGGAAAAAGGGGAACCCTGTATTTCGCCCGACTCTACCAAGGTACAGCCAACTGCTACCATCCACCCATCAGACCAAAACCACCACCCTGAGCCACGGGGTTGCACGCCGCCTGCAGCACGCGCGTGAATTCCAGCCTGTCGCCAGAGCAACCCCCCCTCGGCACCGCATCCCTCAGCACACCGCGCCATTCCTCGTCATGGAACGACACCACGCTGAGCACGGCATGCTCGGCATAGTCGGGCAGAAACGCGCTCCGGTCCCAGCCGATCAGGCCGGTAATGCGGTATCTCCCCGACGCGCCGTCCCCGACCACCATGATGTTATTCCACGTCAAGTCGCCATGGGTCAGGACGAAGCCCGACTCCCGCGCGCAGCCGCGCGTCCGACGGTCCCTCGCCAGCCTGACCCGCCAGCCATCCCGGACAGCCGGGTCCGGCAGCTGGCCGATAGCCCACTCGTCAAACGCGGCCTCGGGATCGGGCCCGGCAAAGGGGCCCAGATACCCGCCGACGGGGCCGTCGTAGAAGTTGCGCGTTTCCTGAGGCGGGGCCTTGGGGTCTGGGCCCCCCCCCCCCGGCCGATGAACGGCTGCCGCACCGCGCGCATGCGCGCGACATGGCCCGCGAGCTCGGCCGTCATGTCCTTGCTGAACGCGCGCCGCTCCCGCCGGCCCAGCCGCGCCCACACGGCCGCTGCCGTCTCGCCCGGCACGCGGTCGCCGACCAGCAGGCCGGACTCCCAGGACTGGCCCATCCCGTGGACACGGACGCGCTGCAGCTCGTACATCCGGCCTGTTAAGGCAGGGTGTGTGGCCTGGGCGGCCAAGTCGGCCATGTCGCGCTCCGAGGGGTGGATGTTGTCGCCCATTTTGATGGCCAGGTCGTGGCCCTTGGACGTGGTGGCCACGACGACAAACATGCCCATGCCCTGGGCGAGGATGCGGGCTCGGACGTGGCCGTACGAGGCGATGGCGCGCGGGGAACGGAAGAAGCCTAGGACGGCATCCACCTGGCCCTGGCTGTTTGGTGTGGGCGGTGGCTCAATGCCGTCGGCTAGGGCCGGGGACAGTGGCTGGTCCGGCATGGCGATGCACTGGTGCTGGTCGGTTCAGGGTCAAGTTGGTGCGAAACAGAGTAATAAGAGCTGCGGTGTTGATGAGTTGCAAGCGAACAAACGATGGACGGTTGGAGTGTTGAATACGGAGCATAGATCGGAGCATCATACCTGCCTTGTGAAGACCTACATACCAAACGGCGTGGCTCGGTTAGTTCTCACTCCAGTCGAGTCCCGTTTGACATCTCAGGCTGTGCCGCTCCCGAATGTCACAGGCTTGACACCAGGCCCTGATGGAGGATTATAGTTGCAAAAACGACCCACTTCCAGATATTGCACCGAGACACGCAGACTTCTCCTTCCGGTTGGCATCCCCTCTCGCGTACGCCGATTCCTTATGTCTTGACTTGGTGGCCAGCAATGCGGCCCTAGGTTTGTTGATCCGTGATGCAGATCTCGCTGCCTATGACAGTATCGTCGGCCCGCCAACATTGATCAGGGACTATCCCGGCAGTGCGTGAAATCATTGCTGAAGACGATCCCTGTTAGTATGTATGCTTGGACTGGAGAAGGGAAACATGGACGGTATAACTAGGTAGGTTACCGGGTCGACACCTACCAGTTCGCTGAGCACCGTGTCGGGGTTGGCAATGATGTCCTCAACCACTGCCCGAAGGAGAAGGCTGTGGACAACTGAACGCCTTGTCCATGATCCTACTCTGGGCCCTGTCCAGGGTACCAGATGCAGATCCGGCCTCGGAAAGCGGTACTTTCCACCCATCTTTCTGAGGTTGACGTATGCTACCACGTGAACAGAAAGGCAGGACCTGTAGCCTTGGTAGAAAGTGGTTTGGATGAAATGAGAGCTTCATCAGTGACCTGCGGATACTGTTAAGACTGCTGGTGGCTGATTGAGGCGCAATTGTGTTGACGTTTGGGATTGCGATATTCCGTAGACAGTGTGCTTTGAAGCACTGCCTCGGTATGGATCAAAATGGACGCGATTGGAAAGCTCGTCTGTATCAGGTATAGAGGCGCGTTTCAGGTCCCGATATCAGCTTCCGGTTTGTTATCTGACAAATAGAAGTTCAGAACCACACAGTTCGGCTGATGCTTGCAGGACGACGAGGTTAAATTCTATGGGGCACTGGAGAGTGGAGACGGGAGACTGGAGGGGTCGGAGCTGAGATGCTTGGTCCAAGCTCCTGCGCGTCTTCAATCCTCCTCTGACCGCGGCGAATTTTGTTAAGCTTCAACATCCCAGTTCAACGCCATCACCTGCGAAATCCCCTACAAACCCACGGCGGCGCCAGCCTCGATTTCAATATTGACTCGAACTGAACTACGCGACAAAATCCCCAGGCTGAAGAAAGTTTGACCACCCGGCTGCTCCATTGGCTCGCTCGTCGCGGCGCTCGCCATGTTGCCCGTCCCGAGAACGCGGCGCACGCCGCAAAACACACAGCACACGTATGCCCAGTTGCTCCATCTGGCCTCCATTTACCCGTGGACTAACTGTTTGGTTCTTGATGCTAGTTATTCGCTGGACCGTCGGATACACGATGTCAAGACGTATCCTGTTCAATCGCCCCAGGGAGCGACCATCATCGTTTACGGCCACGAGAATGGCATCACAGTTGTTTGGCGCGGTGGCCGGAGGCTAAAAGCCCCAAAGCAGCCAAACAACGAGAAACGGAACGGTGCCAACTCCGAGGATGCCGTGATGATTATCGATTCGGACGACGAGGAGCCCGCGGCCACCGCCGCATTCGTCGACGAGCCCGAGTTCGAGGACAGTCCGACTGCCGATGCCTCATCCGCTCCCGAAATCGTCCAGACTCTCGATCTCGCGTTGGGCACCGCTGCCCTACATGTTGCTGTTCTACCGATGGCGCCGTGTTCCGCTGAGGATGCTTCGTGGAACGGCGCCAGTATTCTGAAGACCACGATCGTCCTCGCAGTAACGTGTGCAACAACCGACGTTTACCTTGTCACGCTCCCCTTGACACCGCCATCGCACGAGAGCAAGGCAAGGCCGGAACTGCGCAAGAGCCTCTTGGCGGGCAATGCAGGCACCGGTGTGTGGGGAGAGACACTTACTCTGCTGACGGGTCAAAGCCGTCCCTGCGGCGGCCTTGCCATCACGTTGGTGAAACCGAAACCGGGCTCCCGTAGCCGGTCTCTGGAGCGCGCAGAAGCCCAGACGGCTCCAGTCCCACGTGCAATCATTGCCGCGCACTCGCGAGAGGCCAGTGGTACTCTGCGCCTCTGGGACGTAGCATTGGATGCGAAGCCTGGGACCATCAACCGTGTCAACCCCTTCCAGACCGAATACCTACCGACGCCATTGACAGGCATGTCCTTTAACCCGTTTCACGTCACCCAGCTTCTTACCGTCGCCTCGCCACATGCTGTCCGCATCTACGACTACGCGGCCGCATCACTTCCTTCCGATGACACCTCCGAGGGCCCGTTCCCCACACAGGGCTCCTGGCTGCTATCTCTCTACCCTCCATTTACCCGCGGACCATCCATGTCAACAGCACGGAAACCGATCGTGGCGTCTGAGTGGATCGCCCACGGACGGGCCGTCCTGGCTCTCCTCGCCGACGGGCAATGGGGCATCTGGGACATTGACGGCGCCAGCCCTACCTCGACTAGCGGCGCGGGCGGTCTCTTTAGTAAAGCAAACGCCGTCCTTCGCGGCTCAGCGATTACCACTTTCTGTGTATCTGGCCATCTCGAAGGAACGAGCCCACTTCGGAACCCCGCTACCCAGAAATCCCCCGCAGCACCGGGATCCGGCGCTGAATTCGTGCCGATGACGCCCCATACAAGGCGTGACGCCGCGGTCTCTGCCATCGCGGGCGGGTCAGAAAAGCTGGCTGCCGTTCGTGGCGGCATCACGATCGCGCAGCTTCCAGCATCGCATGGGGCCGGATCCGGGGATGAGAGCGCCGTCTTGTGGTTGGGCGGCGCAGATCCCATCGTGTCCGTGATTCCGGTGATTTCCCGCTTCTGGGATTCTCAACTCCGGCGTGCCGTCGGCGGCGGCGTCAATCTCTGGAGTGGCGCACAGCCCACGCGCATGATCCGCCTGACAGACCTCGGAACGGGGCTTCTCGGCGAGCGGTGCGTTGGCGCAGTTGCCATTCCGAAACCGGGCCACGGCAACCCATCAGGCGCAAACGGGTCGGCGTCGAAGGAAACAAGTCATGCCGAGGGCCTCCCGATCGAGGTGCTCCTCCAAGGCGAAAGCCGCCTCGTCATCGTGCGTGAGAGCGAGGACGCGAGCTCGCTCACGAGCCGCCTGCTCGGCACCCGCAAGAAGTCGCGCCTTGAACCTGGTTCGACCAAGGCTATCCTGGCTTATCCGCGCCCGGAGAAGCCAAATAGCGTTGCGTTCAACCTCAGCACCGCGCCGCGCCCGAGCAGAGCAGCTGGCGGCCTCTTCGGGCCGCGGTCACGGGCTCCCGCGAAGGGGCTCTTCGACGAGCCGGCAGATATCCTCCCCTCGACCGAGGTTCCAGACGAGACGCAGTCGGCGCCCTCCAGCCAAGGCTTCATGTTCCTCAACGACCTGGACCAAGCCGCGGACCAGCCGGACGATGAGTTCGAAGTTGCGGGTCGCGACATTGAGCAGGAACTGATGGACATCATGGATATTGACCGCGAGCTGGAGCAGTTGGAGAGTGAGCGCGAACGGGGGACGAAGAGGGTCTTTTTCGAGGAAAGCTAGAAGCCCGACTCGAAGGAGGGCCGTCAGGGAAGTGGTCGGGAACAAGAGATGGAGGACAAGGTTTCTCCGCCCGGGGGTAAGCGTTCCGGCGGATTGCTTAGAGGGGCGCTGGAGCGGAGCAAGGCGCGCCGTGTCTCCGTGGAGTAGCCTGGCCTCACCACGGAGAGGCTGACGAGGCTGTAGGATACCCAGTGGGCTACTAATGTTCTAGCACGATCATGAGACAACCAAATGAAGAATACCCATCACAGCCGGGGTCTGTCCTGGCATGGTCCCCCCCCCCCCCTCCATATCTCCTTTTTCACCAACAACATTCCCCCAACTTCCGCACGGCTTGGTGGAGCACAAGGCGAGACCCATCCTTGATCCAGCTCTGTATTCCGAGCGGTACATCAAACAAGACCCGGCCCTGCTGCCGAAACCAGGGGGCTGGGTCGGCCGGCATCACCGGGCTACTGCTGCGGCAGCAAGCCAAATGCCATTTGACCAAATGTTTCACCCGGCGTCGGCCTGTCTGTCTGCTGTCCTTGGATGGTGGGCAGCCGGGGTCACGAGGTCGGGCGGTCGTGGTGTCGGCACATTCCACGTCATGAATCCCCCCTGACATGCCATCAACGCCAGACTCTCCATATCAAATGTACAACTGCAGACTCCCTAACAAAACACACATCCACCCACCTCACGACATGGTCCGCTTCACATCCTCCTTCGCCCCCCGCGCATGCCCCTTAACCTCCTCCTTCGCCCCCCGCGCCTTCCCCGCCATCTCGGCCGCCTCCCCCGCAGCCTCGTTCCCCTTCCCCCGCATCTCCCCAGCGACCTCGCTTGCCTTGCCCTTGGCCTCCCCGGCCACCTCGCTCGCCTTGCCCCGCGCCTCGCCCGCCAACTCGCTGGCCTTGCCCGCCGCCTGGTTCGCCGTGCCGCGCGCCCCGGCCGCCACCGCGCTCGCCTTGTCCTCGGCCTGTCCGGCCAGCCCGCCGACGGCGCTCCTGGCTTCGGACGCGAGCTCGCTGGCTTT
>MU853416.1:180937-203440 GCA_033297235.1 Trichocladium antarcticum
GGCGTACTCGTCCTGGGTGAAGGTCCGGCGCTCTTTGAGGTCGGCGCCGGCGCAGAACGAGGTGTTGACGGCGGACGCGAGGATCAGGGCGCGGGTGGGGCCCTTCTCGCCGTCGCCTGCGATGCCGCCGAAGCGCTTGTTCCACGACGGCGTCGGGATTTCCTCGCCCGTTGCCGCGTCGTACTGGGCGTGCACGGCGTCGATCTCGTCGCGCAAAGACGACAGCAGACCGCGAGAGATGGCATTGCGGGCGGCCGGGCGATTGAGCTCGAGGACGCGGATGTGGCCCGAGTTGGGTGCGGGCAGGTCCGTGACCCGGATCAGAGGCCCCGCGTTGGCTTCGGTCGAGTACCGCGCCTGGCGGACCGCGAGTCGGCCAATGCGCAGGGCCGCCGACGGCTTGAGCGATAGGACAAACCTCGGAGCCATCTTGAATAGTAATTGTCCTGCCCGTGCAATCTGTTGATGGCGGGAGGAAGGTACAGAGCTGGTGTGCCGGATGACGTTCTCGACTCGGCTAACGTCGGCACCCATTGGCCCGTTGCTGAGCCGACGCAATCTGAAGTCCGGCCCCTGAACCGCCAAATACCCCTGAGCTGCGCGCTGTACTTAGGTGCGCATCTCATATTTTCTCTTTGCATTCTTCGGGTAACAATCGCACTTGAATCATATTGCTTACATTCTGGTTGGTGGGCTACCGCAAACCACCATGGCCGGCCTACGGCTCGGAATCACTGGAGAAAAGCTCAGATGACCGACCAATTGACGATGCATCTGTTTAGCCTTCCTCTCGTCATCCCCTCTCGTCCGAGGCGAAGGATTGCAATTATAGATCTATCTTTTTTTCTGTGTTTCGGGACGTCGCTAAATAGATAGCCCGTGACGCAACCGGGGAACGCTACCCAATCCATCCTCTTATTCACGAGATACTTACAAACTCTAAGTTCAACCCCACCAAAGCGACCTACTGTTCATGCTAGGGTGAGCAAGTGAACCAGGGCAACTTTCAGCTTAATCTCACGAGCCCAGTCGACGTCCGAACTACCCGATGCATTCCGTCGGCCGTCCCCGTCCAGCACCGAGGCTCTCTGTGCCAACAAGTTGCGCTGGAAATGCTCACCAAAAGGAACATCCAGCCCGTTTTGTCTCCCGAGGTTGCCTGTACACGGATCAGAGGCCGCGAACTGCGACCCGGGAATAAACCGCAACGACCACCGCTGGTCGCAAGTAGTTCAGCATACCAAGGCCCGCCACCACCTGGTCCAGAACGGCATGTCACTCAGTAGCAGTGCCGGAGTGCGTGCGTCGACGACCCGGGCCGTGTAGTTGGGCATAACCCGACCAGTGGGAGCCGGCATATTGCCACCACACGTCGCGCGATACAAGAGATAACTGAGAATGAGCAGTGGGCCTGGAAGCCGGAAGAGCTCAGCCACCTAGCAGGCGATTTGGTCTACCTCGTCAGCCAAGACCAAGAGCGCCGCAGTGCCCGTGGTCTGTTGCCGGAGGAGAGCGTCCGGGCTGTTGACCAGCTTGTTCAAATCTACAACTGGATATGAACCACGTCAATGTTGGATTGATCAGCAGACATGCTGGTCGGTCTCACCTGCAATAGCCCTGGCGACATCCAATCTTGGTTGCGGTAACATCAACACCCGCTTCATCTTGCACCCCGGTTGTGGAACACGAGCTTCCCAATGAGCAGGTGTCTCATCTGGGAACCACATATAGCTCCCCAGCTTGTCGATGGCGTGTTTGATGCTCAGTTGGAGTCTTGCGAAGGAGGGGACCTCGATGCCATCGAGTGTCGTCATCGTCTTTGAGACATTTTGGATTGTAGGGTCGATGAGCAGGGCAATGAACTCGGCCCCTTCTGGGAGAAGCTTTTCCTCCATGAAAACAACCAAGTTAGCCTGCGGCCTGGTGATTCGGGAGGGACCTATCCCACGGGTGAAACCGTTGGAAACATACTATTCATTTCGCTGCAGCGTACAGCGAGCAAACTGTACATTGCAGCCAGCTTCCCGACGGGCCGGTTTCTCGCCGTGTAACAAGAGAGCCTTCTCGCATTCTGCAGACAATCGCTCGTCTGAACCCTCGTCCAGCTTCCCAATTGTCATTTTGTTCTCGCTGGCAGGAAACGCTCCTGGATAAGGATCAAAACATCGGGCACCAACGGCCATACGGCTGCCAGTAACCTTGACAAGCTTCCTCCAGACTGTACAGATTACTACAGAATACCAACGCTTGCTCATACATCGACCGTTGCCCTCCCCAGTTTTGATCTCACGGCCGCCGCAGTCCCAGCCACCGCCACCACCTCCCCCAGGACAAACCCAACGACAAAGACAACCAAACCAACCCACCAGAACCAGCCTCGGACACAACAACACTCACCCAGAACAAACCCCCCAAAACAAATCAGCCCCCTGTCCCCCCCCAACCCCCCTAACTGCACCCCCCCTGCACCCACCCACGGCCCGTCCTCCAGTCCAACCCGCCAAGCAAAGGATCGCCCCGCCAAAAAGACCCTTGGCAACGCCAAGTCGTCCCAACCCCGAACAGCGGCGCCAGCTCCTCGTTTCACCATCTCCCCCTCCCTCCCCTTGCCTCTTGCCGGGGTTCCGATGCACGCCGCGTGCAAGGTGCAAGGTGCAAGGAGCACCATACACACGAAGCGGACGGACGAGCCATGAGAAGTGAAACGGCCCGCCGCCCAGGCCGAACAGGCAGGAGCAGGAGAACGGACGGGCAGATACCAGGACCGGTCCCAAGTCCGAACCCCGCACTTGGCTGGCAGCTGGCTGGCTCCCTCGCGAGCTCGAGTCTGCCTTGCGGGTGGGGAGCGCGGTGGATGATCGACAGGAAGCATATTTCCCGTTGCGGGACCGAGGGTTCCAGCTTTAGTGGGTGCAAAACGTGCGGGACGACGACGGGACAGCCGGGTGACGATTTGGAGGGATTTGCTGATTGCGGGACACATCGGGAGCGGAAAGAAAACAAAAGAACAGGAAACTGAAGACGATGCAGAAACGCAGAATATTGAATCCTCTGTCCGTTAGAAACGGAATGTGGTGATGGCCAGGCTTCACGCTTTAGCTGTCTTTTGGCCGAGCTGGGGAACAGGGCGCGGCCGAGTAAAGAATGCTGTGGTTCGCCGAACACCCGGATCATGGTCCAAAGCAGCCTCAGAATAGAATCTGGATTTGTCTCCATTGCTATTGAGCGACTCGTTTTTTTTTTAAAAAAAAAGGTGAGGCCGGACGTTGGTTGGCGTCGGGCCCCGGGTACTGGTCTAAAATGTATGGGAAGGAGTGTAAAGGAGAGGACACCGTGTAGCAAGGCGGCGCATGTTTTCCCAAGGGAAGATCGCGAATCAATCGTAATGAACCGTGTCCGCGACATGTCACCGACCCGTGCAACAAGAAAAAAAGAAAGAAGAGAAGTCCAGGTAGGTTAGGTTCGCCGCGTGATCGATCGATCCACCAGCGACAAGGACTGTAGAATATTTCCCCATCCCCCCCAACGCCGATTATGCTGATGTCAAAGTGAAATACAGGCGAGTCGTTTGTCGTCATCTCTTGGGGTACTCGCTGCTCATGCATTGGTGACCTGGAATTTGTCAGTCGGGGGTCCGGAAAGAGCAATGAAGAAAACCTACGCGAAGGATCCTCCTGGAGTAGTCTTGGTTGTCGGCAATGCTGCCGTCGCTCATTCTTCTATGCGCCAGTACAGGGTCCAAGCGAGAGTCGGTCATGGATCCGGCGCTGCTCCCCGGCGCTTTGCCGATAAAAGAGCTGACGGCAGCGTTGCGGCGGTGCTCGTCCTCGATCTCCCTGTTCCTCTTGCGGCGCATATAGAAAAAGCCACCGCCCATGAGCGCCGCAATCACCACGACGCCGACCACGACGCCCGCTGCAATGCCGGCCACGTTTGGGCCCCCATCGCTCGTTGATGGTTCGGATGTAGGTGTATCTGTGGGGGTGGCGGTTGCAGAAGCCGTTGTACTGGTTGAGGTCGGTGTTGAGATTGAGGTCGAGCTTGGCTTTGATGATGTCGTCTCGTCCTCCGGGAGGTGCTTGACCAGCAAGGTGATACCGGTGTTGTAGACGGACCAGGTATCCATTCCGCCGCCTGAGAACTAGTCAGAGTTTGTTTCTGGAGCAGCGGGAACCCGAAACTACTCACATGCTTCTTTATCATAACCAGAACAACCGAAGTTGCACTCCGAGTCATCGACCAGGTCGCTCTTGGACGGATACGATCTCCCGCACCAGCATTGATTACTGCCAGTGGTACCCCCGACGGGATACCCGGCCGGGAGACAGGTCAGTTCGGCACATCCGCTGATGCTGTTGTATGTCAAGTTCTTGACGGGCTGCAGGTCGCCTGATGACTTGAAGCATCCTTGACTTGTTCGTTGATTGAGTACGGCAGGTGTCTTTGGCAATTGCTGCCCCTTCCCTTCCTGCCGGGTTGAGAGTTCCTGAGCAAGCTTCACCATCCTGGCGCCGAAGCTCTCCGGCAACGCTTCAGCGGCAGCGAGGAACGCTGCCGCCAGAAAGATAACCGGCTTCATCGTGTATGTGTGAGGGTGCTCGTGGGTGGGATTTCGAGACAGGTTTTGGAACCTGGTTGGTGTGATCGATGTCGCCGACGACTTCTTCGATGCGCTGTTAGGCCTCGCGTCGGCGGCTTCTCCGGGAACTCGTCGGTTGCCGGCGTTTGTGTCGACCAAAGGGCCACAGCACCTTCCAAATGTGATTCGGCGGCCAGAGGAAAAGGAAAAAGAAGGGTCGGGTGTCCTTGGGAATCGAATCGAAAATGGTAGATTGAACGAGTGGTTGGGGTTGGCGGTTGGTGCCTTTGTCTGCGTGCGTCACCCTTTTCAGCGGACGGGCGACAGGCGAGAGGACATTTCCTGGCTTGTGCAGCGTGCTGGGGGCAGCGATGCGGATTGATCCTCGACTTGGGAAGGTGGAGTGAGGATGGAGAGACGGACGGAGACGGACATACACGATGGCTAAAGAGTGACTGGTGGATGATAGCGACAGCAGTTTTGTTGCAGAAGACGAAATCAGGCGAGAAGGGAAGGCCGGAGCCCACAAAGGTCTCGTCCCACGAGCCACGAGCGACCGAGCCACAAGGGGAAGCGAAACGAAATTGCACTGGAACCTCGGGCTCACCTGCTCCAGGACCCCTGCCTTTTCGGCCGTTCCTGACCATGTCGAAAGCAAGGCAGCCCACGTCCCGCCCCAGAAGTAAGCCTGTTGGGGCCTAGCTTGGCGGGTCTTCAACGACGAAGTATCCAATCATGGCGTGTGGTTCCAGCCAGTAATTGTCTGGCGGTCTGTCATTGGCTGGAAGGAACGCACCCGTCCGGTGGGGGCAGGATGGACCGGGAAAAACTGCCACAGCACAAATTTCAGGGGCCGCAGCCATCCGTCGATCTTTTGGGATGAATGCAAAGTCACGGCGGGAAGTTTGTTAGCGGCCTGTCAGCTCATGTTAAGCGTTTGCTGCATCAATTGCCCAGACCGCATCTTCTGCTATCAAAAACCATCGTTCTGAAGAAAATGGTACAGCATATCTTGGGGAAGGGTCGATTCCGCGTTTGATGGGGAAGTGTGTTGACTAAATGGACTGTCCTTTGTTTGGAACTGACTATCTCCAGAGTCCAGAGAACCGAACTTGAAGACAGAAATACAAACGAGGCGGATACTTCCTGACAGAGGCAGCTGAGACACAAAAGACCGGACCCAAAATGTCGTTTGTCAACCCGATTTATAGAAGCATTCTAGAGAGGGGAACTGGACACGGCGGGCGCATCTTCGCCGGATGAAGTTAGACACAGTTTCCATATACACGTCACAAACACCCTGCGCCACCGATCAATATGCCTAAACATGCAAGCAGAATCATCACCAACAACAGGGAAATACACAAATTTTGGGTATCGCAGCTGCCACGACTGGCCACAAGGTTCGATGGCAGAGGCATATCATGTACATGTATGTGGCGCGTTACTTGCATGCCAAAACCACGAAACAGCGAAACAGCGAGCTTTGTCAGCGGAAGCTGCTCCATGGCCGCCCGTGCTCAGCAGGACCGGGATGTCAAAATGTGAAAGGAGGGGAAGGAAATATGACAAACATCTCGAAGACTCGGGCAAGAAAATGGGGAGTGGCCATTGCCCCAGCTGTAAATTACCAGGAACTATAAATGGTGCAGGCGATGGGGAATACGAACGGCATATGCCGGGCATCAGCGCCGAGCATTCCGTGGCGGGGTAGCAGCGGAAAGCAGCATGATTGTTGCATGCACAGCCGTGACAACAGCAAACCTGAAAGCGACCTCAGGCAGACGCAGTGTCCCCATATCATGCCAGCGGCCGGCCACATCAGCAACTGGCCTTGGACCATTTGCGTCTGTGTTTCATACTTTTTGTAGCATGGTTCCAGCCACTGTGTTCTCATTTGTTCTTGTACGAAATATCCATACATGTGCATACCTACGCCCGTCCACAGGAATTCTCCCCATTTGCATGACCATTTAAGTTGTTCAATCTCTCTTGTCGGAACAAACTTTAGCCTACGCACGAGCTACTCGCTAATTATCTGGGCTGTCTCTTGGTCCAAGGCCTTGGACTTCTCTTTTTCTTCAGAAACACTTTGGACGGTAGTCTCATTGGGATTGTGCGACGCAATGGCACTGCCTAGGGCGGATCGTTAACAGTGCATCCCCCTACCGTTGCCAGGCGGTTTGGGAGACATTAATTGTAACTGGGTACCTGGGCCGGTACATAGCTGCTCGGGGAACCCGGAGTCTGGATTGTTTTCTAGACCACTAACGTACAATATATAGAACCTCTTCCAGATATGCGACACCGCATTGTGTAGTTGTGCGACCATTCTTTGGTGGCGGCCGGGACGGCCGGGACGGCCGGATCAGGCCGCATCGGCGCATTATTATGGGGTCCATCCATACTCCGTAGATGCAAGTCCGATCTCCGGCACTCCATCAAAACACCGCACACACATCTCCAACCTCACCGTGCCATCGCCCTCCTCAGTCCCTCGAAGGCTCGACGCACTCGCCGCGCTTAGATGTCGTCCGCCCCACCTCAACCGCGGCGGCCTTCATCGACTCCACATGCACCAACTCCTCCACCAGCCCCTCAGCAAACACCGGACTGATCGCAACCCTCGTGGCATACCGCGCCACCGTCTCCCACCCAGGCAAGTCCACAAACTCCCTGGGAAACCTCCCCACCCCGCACCCACACAGCACCTGCTCCCCATACCCCAGCCCCACCGGCACCCTCCCCGCACGCACATACTCACACGCGCCCCCCCCCGATGCTCCCACTCGCGACACCGCTCCGCCCACGCCGGCAGGCACCGCTTCCACAGCTGCAGCTCCGCCTCCCCCACCACCACCCGCACGACGCGCCCGGCCCCGCCCAGCCGCGCCAGGAACCCCCCGACGCCGCCGCCGTCCCCGCCCTCGGCGCACTCGTCCCCGCCGCCCAGCACCACCTCCCGCGTCAGCGGCACCGCCGCGCCGTCCACCACCACGCTGCCGTGCGGCCCGTCCAGCCGCACCGCCCCCACCACCACCACCAGCTGCACGCCGCCGCGCGACGCGTCCGCGTGCGTCAGCGCAAACACCGCCGCGCCGTTGCCGCGGCCCTGGCCCGCGGCGGCGAGCAGGAACAGGCCGAGCAGGGACTCCTTGAGGCTCTGGCGCGGGGTGGGGTCCGTGGTGGCGCGGCTGGCCTGGCGGAGGAGGCGCTCGCGCGGGGTGAGGGTCAGGGAGGCGAGGGTGGTGAGCCAGGCGGGTGGCGGGGAGGTGTTGAGGTTGAGGATGGGGAGGGTGCAGAGGGAGATGTTGGGGAGGGCGGCCATGGTGACGGGGGTTTGGGTGGTTGTTTTGTTGTTGTTGTTGGTTTGGGAGAGGGTGGTGGGGAAGAGGAAGGTGTTGAGGGAGGGGGAGGTGAGGGGGGAGGCGAGGGGGGCCGTGAGCTCGAGGAAGCCGGGGGTGTGTTTGACGGTGGCGTTGTCGGTGGTGATGGGGACCGGGAAGGTGGCGTGGAGGGTGAGGGCTTCGGGCCCGGTGCCGAGGGAGATGTCGATCTTGAAGGGGGAGGTTTGGTGCAAGGTGATGGGCGCGCTGGCGGCGAGGAGTTTCTTGCCCGCCTCGGAGGGGACGATGAGCTCGGTGATGGAGGCTATGTTTCCGGAGGCGGGCTGCATGTTGGCCGAGATGCGGAGCTTGGTTGTCGCGAGCGTGGTGGCCTTGTTGCCGGGATCCGGCCCCTTGAGCGCGCACTCGGTGACCTGGTACGCCGTCTGATTGGGCCGGAACTTGGTGATGAAGACGTGTTTCGCGTCCGAGATGCTGGCCTGGAAGCCGTACTCAACGTCAAAGGTCGGCTCTTCGAGCCCGTCAGCCTCGTAGTCGACCGGCACATAGTGGATGCCAACTTTGGCGTCCGGCAGGCCGCTTCGGATGACCATGGTAGGGACGTAGAACGAAACGATCATGGGCGACGTGCCCTTCCAACCGTCCTTGTCTTCCTGGACGGCGATGGTGAAGTTGTCCTTGGTGGGGGATCCTTTGGCGGTTACGTTGCCGAACGCGACGTGGATGTCTGTGTAGCAGCTCCGGTTGACCACCCCGTCCACGGTGGCGATCAAATGAGCCTCCATCAGGGCCTCCCTTGGGCATTCCAAGATGGCGAACTGCCATCGATCAGTCGGCACAACAAAGGTGACGGCAACCCCCATGGGAATGTCGGTCCACTGTGTGAAGCCAGGCGGCCGGGCCAATCTTTTGGGCGGGTCTAGGACGCAGAGCTCTGGTAACGAAGGCCCGTCGGGCGACATGCCGAAGAAGAGTGCATGTCTGTAGGTGTCTTGGCCGGATGTGGTGGCGGCATGCTGGACGAGGAAGATGCACAACTCGGCGAGGTTGGCCTGCGCTCGCTTGCCTATGGCGCTCAGCAACGCGGAAAAGCCGGCGGTGTTGTGCTGGGCACGCCAGCCCTTTCGTTGGATCAGCCTGGCCTGCGCTTCGAGGGACAGTTGGACGCCCGTATGGCCGCGCTGGAATATCTTGCAGTAGATCTTCTGCGTCAAGCGTAGTAGGTCCCCGTGTCTGAGGAGCGGGCTGATGTCCTGGCCTGACATGTGCTTGCTCTGCTTCCATGCGAGCCGGGACATGAATCTCGTCTGCATCGGGTCGGCCTTGCCACTCGCATCGGGCCGTGATGCCAGTATCTCGTCGGCTGGCGACACCGCCGTGGCATTCGTCCAGACGGTCATTGGGACCAGACCGAGGAGAATCGAGATTGCCGTGGTGTGTCCACAGAGCAGCTGCTCGTACTCCCACTCTGGCTTGCCCATCTTGTGCATCCCTTCGGTGTAGAGGGTCGACGAGGGTGCATCTTTGAGCAACGGACCGGCCGCAACCAACAGGTTCGTCGTGCCAGTCCGATCCGAGCTGTTGTATGTGTCGATACTGTCAAACTGCCGGGGAGCTTTGCCGCCGTTGCCATACTCGCTGCGGGCAAGCTCCAGTATGTCAAAGGTCATCTGGGCACGGTACCACTGGGCCGACGTCTGGCCCGTCTCCAGGTTGTGCCGGAGGGTGTAGCAGAATGCAAAATAATCGCCCGCCATGAAGCGGACTGTCATCCTCGGCGCTGCCGCTTTGAACGTGTGGATCTGCTCTATGAATTGCAGTTCGGCCAGTGCCCACAGCTTGTCTCTCGTCTCCAGGCCAGCCAGCAGAGTCACGGCTGCGTTGTAAAAGGGGGATCGCTCGGCCAGCGCGGCCTGCGCAGGCGCCAGATGGTAGGCGAGCATCGGGTTGGTCGGGTACTTGAAGACTGAGGGTCCGGCAAGAAGCGGCAGAGCAAAAACACGATTGGGATAGTATTTCGTGTCCGCCGTGTTTGCGGCAACAGGGCGGCCACTGGTGTGTGTGTCCCACTTGTCACGAGTGGCCGCAAGCAACACGTCGGCAGTTTGCATCGACAGCGGGGCGCAGGACCGTGAGATGGCTTTCTTGGATCCTTGAAGCACAATCTCCCTTGATTTCGCCAGCCTCCAGTGCCAGTTGTACAAGGATTTGCCTCTCGTGTTGACCTTGGGAGGGGCGGAATGGTAGCCGATCCAGACGGCACGAACAAGCGAGAGGGTCTTCTGGTCGCAGAAGCGCAGCGTTGCGGCATATGGGCCCGCGTTCCAGCCTTGCAAGGTCTTGGACAGCGCTGCGAGCTTCTTTGTCTGAGCGCCGACGAGTTTTACGTTGGCTTCGGTGAGATCGGTGTGGTAATAGATCTCCCACATCGCCAAGAAGGTCGTTTCTCCATCGAGAATCAAGGAGAAGAGGAGGATGTTCCGCGCTGGAGAATGTCAGTCATGCTGGATCCATGGTGCGAGAATGAGAAAGGGACGGCCTACCGATATGATTTTCGTCATTTTCGCAAGTGGTGATATCGAAGTTGCGCTTTGGGAAACACCTCTCAGCGTAGGGGGTGTAGAGAATGTCGCGGGCATCTCCAGCACCGAGCAGGAGAATGTCGGCATCAACGCCCTGGGGGAGGTGTTCGGCGAGGTTCACAGCGGGACGGAAGCTGCCCATCTGGAATGGCTCGACCAGGTCGCACGACACAGACGAGTGCAATGCGCTGTGCTTCATTGTATCGGTATGAGTACGTGATCGACAAATCAAGCGGAATTTTTGAAAAGAAAAGAGAAGGGGTTTGTGCCCGTGGTTTGTGGGAAGAGCTGTTTGGCAACGACCACAGTTTGGAACTTCCGGTTGGAAAGTTCAAGTGATTCTGTTGCACGACCAAGTGGAGGGTGGATGCAGGCAGAAAACGCGGAACGTTGCGACGGTATTTGATCCCAAGACTCGAGAGACAGCATGGGAAACAGTTTCTCACAGGCGCGGCCGGTCAAATACGAATAGAACCCTCCATATCATATATTCCTTTCCAACGCAAAGCCCAACCCTCTGACACGACCAAGAAAAGCTCCGTGGATGCAACCGCACCGAGCAAGAGTCCAGGGCGCCAGTCCGCCACATCCATGGCCTTTCCTCCCGCTAAAAGCCAAAGCCAAAACGCAAGTAAAAGGAAAAAGATAGACCCCAGATTTTGCCAGCCTCTCCGTGGGCATGTTCCAGCATCCCCCCCCCCTCCCTCCTCCAACACCAGAAAAGAACAGCCCAGCCCTGTTGTACACCGCCGGAAAAGCAATCTACGAGTACACAAGTCTCCAACCCGTTCGTAACCTTCATTGGCAGTTCCGCCAGCAAGGCGGCCATCAGGTCCTGCCTGCCAAAGCCAGGGTCCGCGCCTGCCCGACACGTCTCCAGGCCATGACGGTGCACACCACACACAGGCAAGCATGGAAGCATAGGTAGTGCAACCCCGCCACCAATAAAAAGAAAAAGAAAAAAAAAAAAAGAAAACCACGAAAAGAAACAACCCCCCCCCTTCTTCCCAACCCCACCAACAGCAACTAGGCCGTCCCAAAAAAGACATCCCCGCCATTGGTAAACATGCTCACCGCATCATAGTCCTCATCAAACTTGTCAAACTTCCCCAACATCATATTCTGGTCCAGCTGCACCATGCCCGCCTCATCAAACTGCAGCAGCACATCGCCATCCATAGCCGCCGCCAGGCCCGGGAGGCCGCCCGCGGCGGCCACAGTCCCGCACCCCGCGGCGCCCGCGTCCGAGCCGCAGTTGCCGCGGGGATCGAGGTCGAAGAAGCGGGTGGCCGCGCCCGTCGGCTGCTGCTGCTGCTGCTGCGGCGGCGGCGGCGGCGGCGGTGGCGAGCTGGTCGACGACAGTTCCGGCGGCGAGCCCGCGGCGGCGAGGTGGGTTGCGTGGCTGGCGAGGCTGGTGGGCGGCGAGGCGGGGTTGGGCGGCTCCGTCGCGCACCTGTGGTGGTGGCGGTGGTGGTGGTGGTTGTGGCGGTGGTGGTCGCTTGGTGGGGGGGGTCCGCTGCCGGCGCGGGAGGCGTGGGATGCGTACGAGGCGTGGCTGTAGGTGCTGAGGGCGGAGGGGGAGGGGACGTGGGTGGCCGGGGAGATGGCGCGGAAGACGTCGGCCATGCTGCCGCTGATGGTGGTTGGCATGGGCGCGCTCGACACGGCGATGCCGGTGGGGTGCATGGCCGCGGGGCGGGGGATGGTGGAGATGGCCACGTCCATGATGCCGGGGAATTGGTCGTCGTCCATGAGGCCGTCGAATTCGTTGCCGGGGGAGTTGGCGGCCGAGCTGTCGGAGTACTCAGACTGGCTGCTGGCTGAGCTGATCGAGGTCCCCCCCTGGTTCTTGCGTCTGGTGCGCTCCGCCTTGTCGCGGCGGTCGTCGATGTCGGGCCGGATCTTCTTCGGCCTCCCGCGCTTCACCACCTTCCGCACAATCCCGTCAAAGGCGCCAATGCACATGCCGCGCTGGCGGTGGCGTGTGAGGGCGTCGTGGCGCGCGAAGCTGTTGCCGCAATCGCACGGGTAGGGCTTGACCCCGGTGTGGATCTTGGCGTGCCGCTTGAGATCGTGCTGGCGGACGAAGCACTTGTGACACGACGGGCACTGGTATTGCCGGTCGTTGAGATGCGTCTGGACATGGCTCTTGATGTTCTCCTTGCGGCCGAACCGCTTTTGGCAGTCGTCGTAGAGACACAGCCACTTCCCATCGGACGGGTCAGGCCCCTGGATGTACGTGGCAATGTCGTCCAGCGTGACTCCCGTCTCGGTCTTGGTCTCCTCGATGTTGATGTCGGAGATGCTGGCGGCACTCGTTATGGAGGCGACCGACCCCGTCCGACGGTGCGGCGAGCCGAGGCGCGAAGACGTGCCGCTCCCCGGAGAGGGCGCGCCAAAGGAAAGACCTGCCTTCTGAGAACCGACATCTGCTGCCGGTTGGAGGTCTGGTTTATTGCCGAACGCACTCTGCGGCCCGAAGCCTGGCCCGTGAGGCTTCCCGGCGGAGGGGTTGATCCCCATGTCCAGCGGCCCAGTGGGGAGACCGTCGAAATCGTGCTGGATTCGCATAAACTCGGCGCTGATATTGCGCATGTTCATGAAGTCTGGCGTCCTGAGCCCCTGACTCGCAAAAGCCACGGGCAGCGTGTTGGCGCGCGGGGGTGTCTGGATCAACGCCTCGGCCTGCTGGCGCAGTTCCTGAAAGACGCCCGAGTTGGGTCTGTTGCAGCGCACAGGCTTGATGGTCTCTTCCATGGATTCATCGTAGTCGTCGGAGAACCGGTTGAGCGGTTGGAGGGGTGTCTGTTCGTGTTTGATCAACCTCTCATGCGGCGACTCGACTGGGGTTTGCGGGAAACCATCTGCGCCCGTCGTTAGCATCCAGGAACAGCCAGGCCCGCTCAATCCGGTGGGCATACCGTTCAACCCCTGGCTGGCGGGCGTTGATGGCCGTTGTGATGGGGTGTTGATGCCGGTTCCAAGCGCTTCGAACTTGGCAATCTTGTCCATGATCCCGTTGCTTATCCTCCTCGACGTCCGACGCGACTGGGTGCTCGCCGTGTCGTTCTCCGAGATCCATCCCTGGCAGGTGCTGGCTGGGCTGGAGTCTGGAAATGTCAAAAACGTTGGCGTAGACAGGGCGCTGCCAGGACCGAAGAACTCAAACTCGCGCGCCGGATCGATTGGCCCACTGTTGGAAAAGCCCGTCGGACTCTTCATCATGTCCAGGGCCAGGTATGTCTCAAAGGAGAGGCCGTTCATCTCAGCCATTTGGCCTTGTTCGGATAGCGCATTGAAATAGCGCTGGCTTTGGGGGGTGACCTGGGGAGACACCAGAAAGGAGTCGTTGTCATTTTGGAGGTGTTGGGTGGAGATGTGCGTGTAGGCGGGCTGGACGAGGCTTGGCCGTATTGTGCGCTGCTGCTGCGTTTCCCCCATCAGATGCTGTGGTGTCGGTGTTGATCCGCGACTAGTCGTCGGGATACCTATCGGCGAGTAGTCCTGCCGTATTGATGTGGCTGCGGGTGAAGCGAGGTGTTGGCGCCGGGTGTCCAGGCTGAGGCCCCGTCGGTGGGACACGCTTGGGCGCTGATGCTGTTGATGGAAGCTGGGCAGGGGCGCAATCTTGACCGCTTCGAAGGCCGACGGCGTCGAGTTCTGCCGCCGATGCTGGCGTTGGCGCGAGTGAAGACCGCTCATGTGGGGCGGGTTGGACAGCATTGAGAACCCGGGTGTGGGGTTCGGAAGGGTGTGTGTTTGTCGTCGATATCGCAGTTGCCGCGCTCAGGAAGAGCGCTGGTCGATGCGGTTCCGATACTTCAGGGGCAAGCTCTGTCAGCCCACCGTCCTCTCTCTCCATCCCCAGCGAGGGACGGCGTCCACTCGCTCTCCGTTGGAAGCAGCGTACCTCGCGCAGCACAAGCCAAGCGGCCGGGCAAACGAGCTGCGGCGTTCAGGTCGTGCCCGGTCGATGTCGACTTGCGCGGTAAGTGAAAGTTGATCTCCGGCCCTGTGCAGGCAGGCGGATTGCTGGTGGGGAAGAGCTCCTAGCGGTGTTCTCGGGTGTTTTGCTGCGAGTTTACTCGGTGCGAGGTTTCGAGGTGGCAGAATTGCTTGGAGAAGATTCTCAAGCCTGGGAATTTAGAATGGGTACCAGTGGATGGTGAGCGGGCGTATGGGGAACCAAGTGGTTGCTCTGCTGGGATGCTGGAGACGGTGAACGGCCCTGGTCGTTGCACCAAGGTTTGTTTTCTTGCGACGGCGCAGCCCGTTGCCAACAGCAACCGCCGCCGATCGAGGGATTGCGGCATTTCATTGGCGCGCAAGCCTGTGGTCTGGGCTGCCTCGGCCATTGCCCCACTCAGAGTTCTTGGTCCATGTCGACGTCACAGACTCACAACCGTCCACAGAATCAGCGAACGCATTTGCCCTGGATCAGCCTTCAGTCCCACTGCCGCCCGGCGGGCCTAGCAATTTCGCGAATGTGTGACGACGGCGAGGTATCCGTCAAGGTTGACGCTTCTGACGGTCCTGACGCTCTGAGCTGCGGTGTCATCCTTTACCGCGCGCCTCTCAGCCGGACAAACAGCTGCAGCCCCACCTGCGCCGTTTAGTCGAAACTCGAAAGTCTCTGTTGATTCAGCTCTTCAAGGTTTCGTTGCCGCTGTTCCACTCTCGGCTTTCGAACACTCATTGGCAATAGGATCCGGAGCGAGCCGCGAGTGGCCTCCATGCCCAAAAACGCAAACGCGCAAGATGAATGGCATTTATTTTTCCGAATCGTTTTCGTTGCAGGACGTGCTACTACCAGCTTGTATCATGCATGATAGAGAATGCTCATCATTGACCGCAACTGGTAAAGGCAGGCACAGCTCGAACAATGCCATGTTGTGTGTTGTATTCCCGAGCCGACGGAATTGGCAATGGTGGTCGCCCTAGTCTTTGTTGCCGGGATGCTCTCAGCGGCTGTCAAGGAAACGACTCGCAGGTATCGTCGAGTCGACGACAAAGCCAGAGATGTTTCCTTTGTGCATGTCTTCCGCAAATGCCCCCCGTTTCCGCCCAGAAACTACCAACCCAGAAGTTGTATTCTACAGAAAGTGACCACTCCCGTACACCCACGCGGCGCGACCAACAGCCAGACAGAGAGATCCCGAAGCAAGCAAAACAGAAGGAACCCCAGAGGAAAATGGCACCACCACACACCGACGAGGTGATCCGCAAGTTCCAGCGCGAACTAACCGACTACTTCAGCTTCTGGCGCGCCGGCCAGGGACGCAAGTACAACCGGCAGGACCGGCACGCGGCCGCGGCGAAGATCGAGTTCCCCAAGAAGGGGAAATGGCCGGGCTTCCCGCGGGGCCAGCCGCCGCCCAGCCGCCGCCTGCACCGGATCCAGAAGGTGTGGGACGAGAAGGGCCCCAGCAACAAATACCCGGCGGCGCGGCAGGTCAACTCGCAGATGGCGGCGCGGATGCAGGTCGCGGGCTTCCGGTTCGTCAAGATCCTGGGGTGGGGCGGGCTCGGCGTGGCGAGTCTGTTCGAGGCCGTCGACCCCGGGCGCGGCACGAAGAAGGTGGTGTGCAAGATGGATCTGCGGCGGGATGTGCCGTGCGTGAAGGGGGAGATTGAGATGCATCTGGTGAGTTTTTTTCTTTTTCTTTTTCCCCCCTGAGGATGCGGGGGGAGTCAGGTCAGGAGGAGGTCTGCTGACGGCGTCGGGTTTGCTTTTGCAGAAAACGGCGGGGGCCAAGCATGTGATACAAAGAGTCGTTCTGGCGCGCCCCAGTGCCCGGGGAGCAGCCGCCGAGCCGCCGCCAGCAGTGGCTGGAAGAGCGCCAGGCTACAGACAACCACGCGGGGCTGCGCTGAGAGCCGCGCTGCAGGCTGCGATCGGCGGGCTATTGAGCCCAGAGGCAAGGGCTGCCGCAGAGGAGGACGCGAGGCAGAAGCTGGACGAGGATCAGGGCGTCTTGTTCATCGAGTACATGGAGCGCGGTAGGCTGGATGATCACATTGCCAAGGTGGCCATCAAGGGGACTCACTTTCCGAACGAGGTGCTCTGGCAGGTCTTTGACTGCTGTAAGTGGCCACATGCGCACGAGCACGAGACGGGACGGGAGACGCTCATACATGACACAGTGTTCCGCGCCGTCATTGGCATGGCGTATCCGAATGCGTTTCAGCCTGTCGGTTCCAACCCACGGACCGACGACATCTCGCAGGTCAGCGAGACCTGCTACGGACTGCCGTTAAGGGGGGGCTTTGAAGACACAATAGTCCATTTTGACATTGACCCCCTAAATAGTGGGTAGCATGGCACTCTGGATGAGGGGATTATGGCTGACCTTGCGGTAGTTTTGGTCGGAGACTTTGATCAAGGTGACCACAACCTTGTGCCAGTCATCAAGGTACGAACGAGCACAGAACAATCTTGCACCTGAGCCGGGCTGACCGATTTTGTTGCCAGGTTGCCGATCTAGGAGTGGCCAAGCTGTTTGGTCTCATGGACAGATTCAAAACGTATGGTCCTTGGCCCCGACGCTGTGTACCGTACTAAACTCTGGATAGGGTGCCCATGTGGTCAGCCAGAAAATGCGGCAAGGCACACATCATGACTCCAGTATGCTCTCCGCCTCGCATGGAGGTACCGGGCTGACCAACACGCCACCTAGGAACAATTCAGCGAAGAATGGGACTACATCGACAGCACCCCAGCAGCAGCACAGAGCCAAGTCGCCGGAAACTACAACTGGTGGACCAACCTCTACCAAATCGGCCTGGTATAACCCTTCCCTTGCCAATGCAACCAACCCAGTCCCAACCACCGCTAACGCCCGTCGTCTCTCCCCAGGTAATGTGGACCATGATAACCCTCCACCACACCGAGCAACCGCCCGTGGCCGACGAGCTCGCGCTCGCCAACCACGACGGCACCATCACGCCGGGCGTCTTCTCCTACGGCGGCATCCTGCTGCACCCGAGCTTCGCCCACGTCGATGCCGAGCTGCGCCACCTCGTCATGCTGTGCCTCAACTACGACCCCACGACCCGGCCGTCCATGGCCCAGATCTCCGAGGCGCTCGACCGCCGCGTGTGCCGCTTCGGCCCCGTCACCCCCGAGGCCGAGTACGCGCAGCAGTGGGCCCACAACCTGTTTGGCGGGCCGCCGCCGCCGGACTCGCGCCCCGTCAGCGGGCAGTGGCTGGGGGGGTTGAAGGGGTGGAATCAGGCACCGCCGCCGCCGCCGCCGCCGGCTGCGCCTGCTGCTGCTGCTAGGGCTGCTGTTAGGGGTGGGGGTAGGTTTGGTGGTGCCGACGGGAATGACGATGGTAGTGATGGAGAGGCGACGCTGGTTGCGGGGCGGCCGCGGCGGAGGGAGACCCCGATAGATCCGGCGCTGCTGTTGTTGGGGGGGTTGAGAGTTGGTAGTGCGGGTGCTGCTGGGAGTGGAAAGGGGAAGGGAGTTGCGGGTGGTGTTGGCGGTTCTGGTGGTGCTGGTTCCGGTGGTCAGGGGGAGAAGCAGAAGGGGTCCACGTCCGAGTTGGACAAGCGCCGGGCGAGACTAAAAGATATGCAAGAGAGGGCAAGGGCAAGAAGGGCGCCAAGAATGGGGGTTGCGGTGAGTAGGTGGGAACCTAGTTTCATGAAGGATTTTTCCAATCGAGGTGGGTGATGTGGATGGCCGTGGGTGGAAAGCTGAGATTGGGTAGGTAGAGAATAGGAGTTTGGGTTGGGTGCATGGGCTTAGAAGATGGGACTTTAGGTGATCCATTTACAACTTTCCAGTGGTTCCTTCCTGGCAAGAAATTTGCATGCCCGGGGCCAAGAATCTCAGTACCAATCCCGGAAGCAGCAGCCTTGCTTCTTTGAGCTAATGGCAAGCACCATTAAACCAGCCCTCTGTTGCACATCTCGCACATTTCGCACAACTCGGGCCCGACAGCGAGGTGGAGAGTGCCGGCAACCCACCGCCTCCGACACCCGGATTCGAACCCGACAGCGATACCTAACGCCTATTGTGTGCCAACCCTCCCCAGACGCTTGGATATACAAGAGACATGTGTGTTTTAGTTTCCGGAATGGCTTTCCACAACCCTCTCATTGTCATCTGCTTCGCGCCTCTTGCAATAACTGAAGGCCGGCGCCTTGCCGGACTTCTGGTCGGGGTTCCCGGGCTCGCTAGTTGTCCGGGCCTTCCCCTCCCCACTCCGAAACACCGGACCACCGCAATGGCGCGACTCCTGCCCGCATTAGCGTCCGTCCAATGCCGAAGATTATGGGGGAAGTGACGAATCATTTTGGAATGTTCAAATACAAGAAGCGTCTGTGTCTAGATTTTGTCTTGCCTATGCCGCTTCACTAGTTGCAAAATCCAACACAGTATCACAGTCCGTTATACCCCTTTTCTTACCTCAACACCAGTTACACCACTTTCTACTCAGCAGCCAAAATGGTCCTCGCTATCCCAACTGCCAGCCTAGAAGGCAAAGTCGCCCTTGTCACGGGTGCGGGGCGCGGCATCGGCAGAGGCGTCGCCCTCGAGCTCGCCCGCCGCGGCGCCTCGGTCGTGGTCAACTACGTGTCCTCGGTCGGCGCGGCCCAGGAAGTCGTCCAGGAAATCGAGTCATACCACAACGGAGCGCGGGCAGTCGCGATCCAGGCCGACGTCTCCCGCGTGCCCGAGATCAACCGGCTGTTCGCCGAGACCAAAAAGGCCTTTGGCCGTCTCGACATCGTCATGTCCAACAGCGGCACCGAGTCGTGGGACAAGACGGAGGAGGTGACGGAGGAGAAGTACGACCACGTCTTCAACCTCAACGCGCGCGCCCAGTTCTTTGTCGGCCAGGCCGCCTTCCGCCACCTCGCGCAGAACGGCCGGCTGATCCTCATGACGAGCATCGCGGCCGGCCTGCTGGGCGTCAAGGACCATGCGCTGTACAACAGCAGCAAGATGGCCGTGATTGGCATGGTCAAGGCCTTTGCCACCGACTTTGGCGCCAAGGGCATCACCGTCAACGGCGTCGCCCCCGGCGGCATCAAGAGCGACATGTTCACGCAGAACGCCTGGCATTACATCCCCGGAGGCACCCCTGACATCCCCGCGGCCAAGATCGAGCAGATGATGGCAGATCACTGCCCGCTTGGCCGCTGTGCCGTGCCTGAGGATGTCGCTCGTGTGGTGGCGTTCCTCGCGAGTGAGGACGGGGGCTGGGTCAATGGTGTGTTTTGTCTCCCTGTGGGACCCCCTTTGCTCATTACGCGTGTTGAACATGCACTGACCATGTGGTAGGCCAAGTCATCACCATCTCTGGTGGCTCGTCGCAGTAGTCGGCAATGGAAAGGCCGTATCTCGCTGTTTTCTGGTGAGATTGGTCTTGTTCGGATAGGGGGTCGCCATAGGCATGTGGAAAGGAAAAGGTGGGGCTGTTGAAATATAGGGGTTGATACTCCAGACTGCTCCAAATCAGGGTCCCAATAAGTGTCAGCTGCTATCTCATCATGTGGTCTTCCTGTTTCTGAGAAGCCACGCCTTCTAAAGCACACTTCTCGGCTGCTTTCACCCATTAGGGGGCGCCAAGAACCCAACGGGGTTTCCCTCTTATCTCGGGTACTCGCCGGCCCCTGCCCTGGCTTCAAGGCTGTCCGGACTAGGGGCGGAATCTATACATATTGAATCCTTGATTGAATCTAGAGAGGTCTTCTGTGGATCTCTTCGCCTTTGTGAGTCTTGGAGTAGGAGCTAGTGTGACGTAAACTGACGTGTCGTTTATATGAGGAGACTGGAGAACAGGGAGATACCTAAGCCCCGAGTGATCCAGATGATCAGCAAGCTATAGAAGAAAGATGACTACCCGATGTGGCGTTCGAAGTTGATTCGATCTTTGAGTCGGTACGACCTCGAGAAGTACATCCTGACCGAAATCCCGGAACCACAAAATAACACGCAGAAGAGGATCTGGCGCGACGATAGAGCAGACGTCGATGATTTCATTCAAGCGACTGCTCCGGACTATAAGATCTGGATGAATGTGGAAGGTCTAGGCTGGAACAGCAGTGAGATCAACCCTAGGCTGGATGGAGACCTACAATGAGAATAAGGCGGTTGGCGCTGGCAGTCTCTAGGTGGGAGAAGAACGCACGAGCGAGAGCGGCGAATTCGGCCTGGAATACCACCAAAATCACACCTTGCGCCTCTGGCGGTTCGGTTGGTTAGGCCGACACACGATATTTAGGGATGTGTTGAACCTACTGTGGCAAAGTGGGACCATGGTGGCGATATTGGATGAACCCACTTAGGGGTTCAGGGGCAGATTGGTCTTGGTATAGCATTGGGTATCCGTTGGCTCCCCCGAGGAAATGGGCTTTTAGAGCCACACATAGCTTTTTCACAGTTACATAGATTAAAGACAATTAAAGCCATTATCACTATTGATTCCTCCGTCTGTTTAGACCAATTAGATTCCGATCCTATATTTTAGGTTCGACAATTAAGAGTCTTATTACTTAAATTACTATTAAGCAACGCTAAAAGTACTAATCCTTCGACCGCCTTAGCCCGAACCTTCGAGCTAGCTAGTAGTTAAGATATTTACTACTAAGTCGACTACTAACCTCGCTATACTTAAGAAGCTAGCTAACTAGTACGCTTAGAACGTCTTAGCACCTGTGGGTCCGACCCACAGTAGGGTCAAGCCCTCTACCACCTTAGGCACATTGTAGCTAGCGCACAGCCATCTCTGGCCTCTTTCCCTGATTATCATCAATATTGAGCCTCACTTTGCCCCTACTAATTGCGCTATAAGCCTCCAAGAGGTTATAAGACCCTGTTGCTTCTATTGCAACCTCTAGATCGATACGATTCGATTGTCTTTTGATTAAGCAACCTTCTTTCGATCGTACAAGATTCTCAATCGTACGACCGACCTTCTTTTTACACTTGCGAGTTAATATATTAGAATATAGCTCTATTTTCCTACTACCGACTCCCTCCCTCTCTCTCTCTTCCTTACAATCGCGATGTCCGCCTAGGAAGACTTTCTATAGGAGTAGCTCCAGAACGAGCTAATCTAATATAAGCTAGCCTAGTAGTAGCTAGCACCTTAAATAGTATAATAAACGCTAGACTTAGTTATATATCTCCTCTAATAACTCTAAGCCCTTGCGGGCAATAGCTACTATATAACTACCGAGTCGGCTAAGGTTACCGTTCCGACCCTCTCTAAGCTTAAGGGAGACTCTAATATTAAAGATTAGAAAGAAGCGGTAAGAGGATACGCTTACGCCCTTAGATATACTAACTATATTAATAGTACGGTAATCCCCCCTTCTCCGGATACGCTAAAAGCGGTCTACGATAGTTTTAGAGCCGCTTGCGGATTAGTGTACCTAATGATTTATAACTCTCTTAATAGCGTAATAGAGATTATTAAAAGCCGTAGATAGACTAATAGCAAGAGCGACCCTTACGCCCTCTTTAAGATCGTCTGTAGCTCGGTTAGCAACGTGTCTGACAAGGGCTAGTATAATATAATCTAGGAGTTTGCGTCGATAGATACGAGCAAGTACGACTCCCTTAGGGCCTTTATTACTAGATTCCTCTTCCTATATACAAGACTATAGAGCGTTAGGATTAATCCCTATGAGAAGATACAACAAGCCTTCCTTCTTTAGGGTCTAAGTAAGTATAACAGCAACTAGACCGATATACTAAAGTTTTAGCTCTAAACCAGCTAGCTTATGTACTCGACCCTCCTTAACCTTATTATAACTAAGGCAAATAAGCAAGCGATAACTAGTATACTAGCTCTGTCGACACTAGCCGCGAAGAAAAAGCAAGACGACGGTAACCCTAAGTCCAAGGGGAAGCTCTATAGCGATCCTAAGTATAGCCGAATATATAGATACCCTATACGTACTCTATATTACAACTACTATAAGATTCACTATAACGGTAGTAACAGTAGCTACTAGGTCCTCTACCTAGAGCTTA
>MU853416.1:203915-230280 GCA_033297235.1 Trichocladium antarcticum
TCTAGCTAAGAACTAGCTTAGTTAAGATAGGTTAGAGGGATTCTAATCTTTAACGTTACAAGGGTCCTAGAACCTAAGGACGAAGCTATTATAGTTGCGATCGACTATATCGCCCTCCTAGCAATCGACTACGCTACTATATACTAAAGACTTATATATATAACTATCGACAAAGTTATCTTGGCTTACAAGCGTACAGGCATCTGGATCAGTAGCTAGCAAGCGAAGTAGTACCGCTATAAGTAGTGCTATCTCGGCAAGTTAACCAAGTAGATCTCTTACAATAAACTGCTAAAGGTCTCCCGCGCGCTTTAGAAGATTCATATAGATTCGATTCTACATACCCTAGTTAGCGTTAGCAATAAGAACTACGCTATCTATATCATCAACTAGTTCTCTACTTTCTACTAGTACATCGCTATTAATAAGAAGTTAGAGGGTTTCTAAGCAGTCGTTAACTACATCGAGTTTATAGAAACATAAAGTAGTCTCAAAGTTTAAAAGATCTACGTTAATAACGGTATAGAGTTCTCGATTAAACAACTATGTATATAGTACAAGTCCCGTAGGAAGCGATTCACAACGACCGCAGCAGACTACCTAGAATAGAACCCGATAGCCGAACGTACGGGTTGTACGATTATAGATAGCGCTAGAACTACGAATCTAGAGGCGGGCTTCCTAGAGGGATACTAGCCGCTAGTAGAAGAAGCTATAATCTACGTGATCAACCGTCTCCCCTCTCGGTATAACGACGATATATCCCCCTTCTAAGCATTCGGTAAGTCGGTTAGATTGCTAGCGGATTAGTATATCCCTAAGATCGATCATTTCCGCACTTACGGCGCTATAGCGTATATCTATATCTATAATAAGAAGGTCCGTCCCTAGGGCCGTAAAATAATAGCTAGAGCATTCGAAGGTAAACTCTATAGCTACAAGGGCTAGACCAGCAAGATCTACTAGATTCGACTGAACGGTAGTGGTCGGATCGTACGTGCTAGAGATACGCGCTTTATTAAGAACCCCCTGGCGGATAACCTAAAGGATCTAGAAGATCCGATCTACAAAGCGACATTTAACGACGTCTACGTAGATAATAACGGCATTTTCCGCTTAACGGTCGTTACCTATAGAGTTACTCCTAGTAATACGGTAGGTAATATAGTATCTAAGCCTACAAGCGGCATTATAGCTTCGGAACCTACAGGCGGTAATATAGTAACCGCGCCTACTAGCGGTAGCGCGGTACTCGATCTAACTAGGCTGTTGACCCTAGAGTATACGCCTTACCTAGAAACGCCAGAGCGCGCGCCTCCTATAGAGCGCACGCCTCCTATAGAGCCTCCTAACAATCTATATTTCTTAGGTTCGGGTTCGGCTTTGGATTCGGATTTGGATTCGGTTTTCGCCTTAGTACCTAGCTCCCCCTTTCCTACTAACAAAGCGTAAGAGGTCTAACGTAATAGCGTCTTTAACACTAAGCTAACGGTAATAAGGCGGTCGACTCGGACTATTTGTCCTATTGTAGGATACTATAATACCCTCTATCGTAAAGGAAAAGCGGCGGTAGACGCGCTAATAGTAGGTTCTTCTAATCTATTCGCTAACGTTAATTAATTCGTCCCCTAGGATCTAGAGTTAATCCTCTTTATAGTCGATAACAAAGACCTTCTCTCTCCCTTAATCAACAAGATCCTAGCTTCCTTCAAGGAGGTATCTAAGCGGGCCGACTTCCTTATACACTAGAAGCCGCCCTACTAAGAACAATATAATAAGATTATTACTGTAGGAACGTAGGATCTAGTTAATAGACCTGCAAGGTCTACGATCCTGCCTAGCAAATAGGTATTTGACTAGAAATTCGATAATAACGGTAACTAGGTGCGTAACTACGCTAGATAGGTTGTATATAGCAACTTCGAGTATAGCGACTATTTACCCTATAAAGTCTACTTAGCTATGGTCCACGCCTCTACTATACGTATCTTCTTTAACCTAGTTGCCGCCCTAGATTTCGAATGCTACTAATTCGACGTTGTAGGCGCTTTTCTTAACGCGGTAGTCCTAGACGACGTTAACGTCTTTGTCTATTAACCTACTAGCTTCTCTAATAGTACTAACAGAGTGTGCTGTCTTAAGAAGGCTTTGTATAGCCTTTAACGCTCCCCTCTCTAGTAGTACAAAACGCTTGTGCCCGAACTGACCAAACTTAGCTTCGAAGCTATAACAACTAATAGGTATATGTTCAAGCACGCTAATAGTAGCTTGCTAATGCTCGTGTACGTTAACGACTTCGAACTAGCCGGTCCTACCGTAGAAGATATCTACAATATAGCCAATGTGCTTGCTAGGATCTTCGAGCTTAAGAAGATAGGTAATACAAAGACTTTCCTTAGGTACTCTATCGTTTGGAACCGTAAAGATAGAGTTATCTTCCTCTACTAGAGCAATTACGTTAATAAGATCCTCGAGCGCTTTAACAAGTAGAGCGTTTACCCTATTAAGACTCCCTGGATCTCTAGTAACTTTAAGTTGCTAGTAATATAGGAAAAACCAACTAAAGCGATCACTAAGTAGTACCAAACCAAGGTCGGCTTAGTCAACTACCTTACAACTAGCACGTGCCCCGATATAGCGTATATAGTTATACGGCTTAGCGAAGCTAACGCGGGCCTATCTAACGCCTATATTAGTCTCCTCGCCTACCTCTAGCAATATATTGTAGGAACGAAGACAATCGGTCTACGCTATAGTAGCAAGATAACGCCCTAGAACCTTGCCTTAAGAGCATTTGGCGATGCTAGCTTCGCTACTAACCTACTTACTAGAGTCTCTACTAGCGGCTACGTTATTATAATTAGCAACTGCCTAGTTGTCTAGAAGGCGAAGAAACAGGTACTTGTTATACTCTCGAGCACTAAAGTAGAGTTTATTAACCTGACGCTAATAGCGTTGTCTCTCCTGTAGGTAGCTAATATCTTAAGAGATGCTAGTTACCTGCAACCTCTCCCTTTGCTAATGTTTACGGACTTAGCGAACGCTTGTACGATCGCTCTAAACCCGCTAAACATAGCTAGAACGTACTATATCGACATCCGCTATAAATAGGTGATCTAGCGGGTAGTGATAGGGGAGTTCTAACTGTAATATATCGGTACGAACGATATAGTTATAGACGGCTTAACGAAGGCTCTAAACCGGGCTAAGCATATATAGTTTGTTAAGTAGCTAGGCCTCTACTCGCCTACAATAACAACGGCTTAAGCTAGTAAGTAGCTGGCTCTCTAAAGGAAGGACGATGGTACTAGAGGATTACGGGTTTTCTAGCACTAGAGGATCACGGATTTTCTTTTCTTAACGCTACATTATATATTACAACTACCGGATTAAGGGATCAACCTGTTTTTTCACAGTTAGTGGTAGTGCGCTTAGGGGGCTGTCTTAGTACCTGTAGGTCCGACCTACAGTAGGGTCAAGCCCTCTACTACCTTGGGCACATTGTAGCTAGCGTATAGCTATCTCTGGCCTCTTTCCCTGATCATTATCAATATTGAGCCTCACTTTGCCCCTACCAATTGCGCTGTGAGCCTCTAAGAGAACGTCTAGTTTACCTTGAAAGTAGCCTTATACGAACTGCTCGACTATATCCTAGGCAAAAAGGCCCTACTTAAGCACCCTAGCAAGTTCGATCCTGACACGGCCTAGGCTATATACGAAGCTAAAACTATAGCTAAGTTTGATCGCTTGAACCTAGCCTTAACCCTAGTACGAGACATCGACTATAACGGCGCCGATACGCCCGTCTTACAAGTTACCCGAAGCGGCATAGCCTACGCCCCCGCCCCTAGCTACGCTAGCGCTTACGCTAGAGCTAGCGGCGGCAACAACGACAACGTAGCTACCGCTATAGCTGCCCGAACGGCCAAGCAAGTACACCTATTAATAGTATAGAACTAGATACTCTCTATCTTAGAGAATAACCACCGAAAGAAGGCCCGAGATATAGCCTAACAACGGAAAGAAGTCTAGAAGCTCCGGGACTTTATTATAGATACTATCTAGGTCTAGCTCTAAACAACCTAACTTCACGTAGACTAAGGCGTTAATAAGTAGTACTGTATTTACAAGGGATTCGGCGCTAATAACGTTAAGGTAGCTATAGCCCTCCGCGAGAAGATTAGAGCGTACTACGCTATCCTTAAACAGTCAAGGTTCGTAACTATAGTATAAGAGGATTTTAAGCCGTGGATTAAGAAGTAGGAGATACTAATAGAGGAAGCTATTATAAGAGATATCCAGGAAGGAACTCTCCCTATCGTTTAGATCGCTAACCTAAGCAAAGCGATCAACTAGATACCCCTTACCTTCGTTACTCGATCTAAGAAGTAGAGAGTAGTTGCTACTAACTTCTAAGACTATACGATCAAGGATATAACCCGCTAACTCCGGATCGGCACCTAAGACCTCCTAGCGAAATCGAAGCCTAGGGTTACCCGTAGGGCGTTCCTGACATTTGGTAGCAAGAGAAAGAGAAGCAATATAAGCCCCTAGTAGGAGGAGGAGGAGGTTACACTATATAAGGCGCATAAAGGAGTATATAATATAGAAAGATGCTACTACCTATACCTAGAGAGAGCCCCCTAGAGATTTATATATAGAGAGAATATAATCTAGAGAATAGAGAAGAACCTTAAAGCAAACCCCTCGCTTAAAGCTAAGACAGGGCGAATAAAGCCGAAGAGATAGAGATCTAACCTGAAAGAGTTATCCTAAGATCAAGATTAACTCCCTATAGCGTTAGCCCCGAGTAGGAGCATATAACAACAACGTGCTTCCCTAGAGTACCGCCCTGCTTTATAACTAGAGGCAGCCTATAACTAGATACCCGCTGCTTTGCTACTAGTAGATAAGAGACCTGCTACGTTATAACTAGTAGAAGAAGAGCGCTAAAAGGCCCCCGAGATACCTACTATAAAATCAGTGGACAAAGAGTGCCAAAACTCTACGCAAGTAGCAGTAGCCCCCTAAAAGTGCCAGATAGCTAATCAAACAGCCGAGGCCCCCCCTGTTTAGACAAAGACCTTTCTAGAGATAACATCGGCACCTAGCTAGGAAGCCACTAAGATATTAGAGAATTTTCTAACGCCCTACTTTAAGAAGTAGGTACAGTAGCTAGCTAGGTATAGGCGTATAGTCGGAAGATATACCGTAAGCTTCTTTACTATACTAGCGGCCTTCTAAGTAGGGTAGCTTATATACCCTCTAGTTAACTCGTCTATCCTCGATTCTAGATCAACTATCTACCTATATAACAACCTCTCCTAGTTTAAGTCACTACCTTACCTCGTAAGCCCGTTAGACTACGTTTAGGCCGGAGAATATCCCGTTACTATCGAGGGATATAGCAAAGTCGACATTATAGTAAAGACTAAGAACGGATCCTAAGTTATTACTCTTAAAGACGTAGCTTTTTACCTGACTTTCGTATATAACCTTGTCTCCCTCCGCCAACTTAAAAACCGCAGTATCTAGTAGGATACCTACAACGACTGCCTACGGCGTAGAGAAAACGTATACCTCTATGACGTTCAAGACCGACACGATCAATTCGTCCTAGAATACATTCCCTAGATAACTATATACGCCGCCTTCGCTACGCGAAAGCAATAGCTTAATACGTAGACTGCTTAGGCACTATCTAGAGCAGATACGATGATATAGCATCTCCGCCTTAGTTACCTAGGCCCTAGGGCCCTCGAACATCTTGTTAACAGTACTTATAGAGTTAAAATCAAGGGTATTATAATAGTGGAATGCAACGGGTGCGGATATAGCAAAGCAAAACGTCGGATTAGCCGAGAACTATACCTAGACCCTCTAAAGGCAGGGGACTGTATCGCTATCGACTTCTACGAATACCTAGGCGCGCGATAAGATTATACTATACTACTACTTGCTACTAACCGATACTCTAGGTATATATAGGACTATTATATAAGAACCTACGAAGGCAATAACATCCTGGCGGCCCTTAAGACCTTCTTCTATATACTAGAGACCTAGTACAAGATTAAACCTAAAGTAATCGAGTGCGACAACGAGTTTACTAAGACCGACGCTATTATAGTGTTTTTTAAGAGTAAGGGTATTAAAGTTAAGCCCTATACCGCCTATACGTAAGAGTAGAATGGGGTGGTAGAGCGCTTAGGGGGTATAATCAAGGAAAAACAACGTTATATAGCTCTAAGCGCTAACCTCCCGATTAAATTGTAGCTTAAGATTTCCCGAGCATCGGTATACCTCTTTAATTATATACCAAGGTAAGGAAGCGGTTAGAAGATACTATTTGAGAGATTCTACAAGCACCTAGAGAAGCGAAGCATAGTCGTAATAGAGCGACGTAAACTAGCACTGAACTATTTGAAGGTATATAGATGCAAGGCTTACGCTATAATAACCACGGTGTAAAAGAAGGAGCGCCGACTATAGAGATTCGAGCCGACGGCATTTATAGGATACCTAGTAGGATACTAATCCTCTAATATCTACTAAATCTAGAACCCTAGAACCAACAATGTAGTAGCTACCCGAGACGTTATTTTTAACGAGATACAGGTCCTTTCTAGAGACCTTGAGTATATCGCGATCGATCAGAAGCAAGTTAACCTAGAGGCACTTGCCTAGTAGCTTGCCGATCAAGAAACAAGAAACCTAGCTACTAAACTAGATAAATAAGAACCTAAGAATAAGGACGAAGACGAGGATATTACCGTCTACCTAACTAATAACGTATTAAAAGAAGAAGAGCTTAAAGAGGAGATCTTAGATACTATTGTAGTTAAAGGCAACGCCTCTAGCGATTTCCCTAAGTTCTACTAAACACCTCCTACAATACCTCCCGCTACTCTTTTGACCGTGCTAATAACTAGCTTACGAGCCGACAATACTATAGAAATCGTAGCGGTATTCGAACTATAGTATATAGCCTTCTACGCGGGTATACTATCGACCGTAGTCGGTATATTAAGAGATAAGCCTATTACAAGAGCTGCGATCAACTAACTCTAGCGAAAGATAGCGACCCTAGCAATCGAGCCTAAGAAACTAAAGACTACTAAAGAAGAGTAGACTCCGTAAGGAACTGTCACGAAGAAGCGCGTTATATAGCTAATAAAGAAGAAAGATAGTATTAAACGCCTACATTGCGATATCCTTCCTCCCGAGCCGAAATGGTATTACAAACTCGAGAACCACCTGCTAGAAGCGTACTTCCTATAAGCAGAGAAGGATCACTTAGCTAGCTATAGCGTTAAGTAGTTGTAGGATAAGGTTTCCCGCTAATAAGTAGGTATATAATAGATTCTGGACTATATATAGGTTTACATCTATAAGTTTAGCTAAGATAGGTTCCTTAATAAGTATAAAGTGTAGCTTATAGTGTATAGTAATTAATAGTAGAAGGGATTAGTAGAAGAGAATTACGCTACTACTCTTATAATCCGGTTACTCCAAACAGTACTTGCTATTATAGCGAGATTCGATCTTAAATTAATCTAATCTAACATAGTTAACGCCTTTATAAACGCCTTCCTTAACGAGCTTATATATATATAGATACCCTAGGGCTACTGTAGATATAGGAATATACTAAAGCTGAACAAAGCTCTATATAGGCTAAGAAAATCCCCTCTCCTATAGCAATGTAAGCTAACTAACACTTTAAGAAGTCTAGGATTCGTTAAGATACTACGCGAGCTATACGTAATAATAAATAAGGACGTTATTGTCTTCTTTTACATTAACGACATTGTAATCGCGTATTATAAGAACTAGCAAGAGAAGGTTAATAAGATCGTTAGCGGCCTATACGAGAAATACGAACTTACTAGTAGCGACGAGCTATAGTGGTTCCTAGGCATTAAGATCTACCGCGAGAGAACCAAGAAGCTCGTTTAGCTTAGCTAGACATTATACATCGAGAAGATCGCGAAGCTTACGGATTTAGAAGCTATACCTAGAACACCTATAACAACGATGGAATTGCTTCTATACGATAACATTGTAGATCTAGGCGCAACGCGATTCTACTAGAAGAAGGTTAGCTCGATACTCTACGCTGCTATTACATTGCGACCTAACATTACTTTCGTAGCTTCGAGACTTTCCTAGTTCAATTATAACCTAGGCCTAGATTACTACGCGGCGGCTAACCAAGTGCTAAGATACCTCTACTAAACACGCTTCTTCGCCCTCTAATTAGGAGGAGGCGACTAGCTAATTATAGTAAGTAACTCTTTATTTACTAATAACCTTATTAATTAGAAAAGCTTATAAGGCTTCGCTATCTAACTATTTAGCGGTCTAATCGCGTAGCGCGTAAGTAAGTAAGATATAGTTACAACCTTAACGACTAAAGCTAAGTTGTTAGCTCTCTTGCAAGTAGCTAAAGAAGGTATATTCGTAAGCGGATTGATCTCCGAACTATCGGTCGATCTTAACAACGATTGGATCACGATCTAGTACGATAACTTGTAGACTATCCGACTTATTAACGCTAAGATCGCCACTCTATAGACTAAGCTTAAGCATGTAGATATCTACAACTACTAGCTAAGGTAGGAGCACGAAGCTAGCAAGATCAAGGTGGAATATATGCCTACCGCGAAGATAATAGCTAATAGGTTCATAAAGGCCCTAACGGTAGATAAACACTAAGAATTCGTTACGATAATTAATATAGTACCTATTAAGAGCCTTATTCGCTAGAGAGTAAGCAAGACTTTAATAGAAGAGAGTATAGCGCTTATAGCGGGATACCTATAGTCTATATAAGGGGGTAGGAGCTAAGGAGTCTCCCGACTCTCCCTACTAGAAAACAAGAGATAGAGACCGGAGGGAGCCTAAGGCTAGATAGCTATAGAACGGAACGGATACTAGGGAGCTAGATTACTAGGGAATTTAGATCTTAGGAATAACCTTACTTATAGGAGTGCTCTAGAGCGGCTGCCTAGCAGTCACTCTAAGGGGGTATGTTAAACCTACTATAGTAAAGTGGGACTATAGTAGCGATATTGGATAAACCTACTTAGGGGTTCAGGGGCAGATTAGTCTTAGTATAGCATTAGGTATCCGTTAGCTCCCCCGAGGAAATGGGCTTTTGGAGCCACACACAGCTTTTTCACAGTTACATAGATTAAAGACAATTGAAGCCATCATCACTGTTGATTCCTCCGTCTGTTCAGACCAATCAGATTCCGATCCTATATTTTGGGTTCGACAGGATGACCTGGTTGTTCAATAAGGTTTAACAACAACGGGCACGGATGGGATTGAATGCCTAACAGCACCTAGAACCGAGTTATTCTACGTCGGTCAAAGGTTCTCAGGTCATTCCTAAGGAAAATAGCAACGTCTGCTAGCCGCTTACTGCTAGATGCGTCCAGCTTTTCGTCCCTTCTCGGTCTGAATCCACCTTTTTGTTTTTTTGTTATTGTTTCTAGAGCAAGAAAATAAGAATGAACATTTTCTTCCTCCCCTCACTATTTCCCTACATTCTTCTCTGTCCCTGGACTCCTTCCCCGCGAACTGTGATTACCAGCATCGTCAACGCACTGCCGGGTTTGAAGTCTCTTTTCACAAGCATACCTTGTTAGCATTGACATCGCAAACATGGCCAGCCAGTTCACAGAGACCGAGCCTGGCACCCTCACCGATGGGGGCATCAATCTTTCTCCTGCGGAACGCGACCAGGCCCGCCAATGCTACGAGGCGCAGCGTGCCGAAGCTGAAGAAATATTGGTAAGTATTAATGTCATTTGTTTCCCGGCCTAATAGTACACGCGCTAATCGACTGTAGGGTGCCGGCCACGAGCTCCGCCCCGTTGAGGGTAAGTACCAGCACTTTACCCGACGATCCCATCCAAGATAACCCAAACCAAACAAAAAGCTAACCAACCCCCCCTTTTCCTTTCCTTCCAGACCTCCTCCTCCACCGCACAGGGATCAACAACGCCCTGATCAACCGTCTCCTCCTCAAGACCGCCGCGCTGGAGGAAGCCTGCTCGACCCCCTCCCTGACCGCCCAGGTCGCCACCGCCCTCGACGACATCCTCGACCCGCCCATGAACACCAAGCGGATTCGCAACATGAACCGGCGCCTCAACGTGCTCGAGCAGAATGTGTGCGCGATCCGCAAGCGTCTCACGGCGCTCGAGCTGGCGCACGCCGCGGCTGCTGCGGGGCGTGAGGGTGGTGGCGGGAAGGGGAGGCGGGGTGGGAGTGGGAGTGGGGATGGGAAGGAGATGGAGATGGAGAAGGAGGTTGTGCCGGTGCAGGGCCGGAGCCGTAAGAAAAGGAAGAATGTGTTTGGGGAGGGGGCCAGCGTGGATGCGGAGGAGGTGGCGCGCAAGGAGGAGGAGTTGCGAAGGATTGATGAGATGTTTGCCGAGGTGAGTGTGGTGCATTGTGTTCTCGTTCTGGATGGGGCTTTTTGAGGAGTGGGGTGCTGACTGTGGCGGGATTATATAGGTTGTCAAGCAGGTCGAGGGCTTCAAGATCTCTCGTCGTGAGGTCGGAGCGGTGGTGGAGGGTGGGGCCAGTGCCAGTGGCAATGGCCAGACTGCGGGTGAGGCGAGGGGCAGTGGGGAGGGACAGAATACCCACGTCGAGCGCGGCCAGGTCGAGGTGGAGGAGGATGGTGATGTTGTTGTTGTTTGAATTGGATGGGGGCTAGACAGAGTTAGGAGTTGGTTTCGGCTGGTTGAGAAAGCCAACTGCCTAGGTTAATACAACAAGGTCCTGCGGGCGAAGTGCATGACCATGATGCGAGAAATGCTTATCGAGGAGGTCGCAGTCAGGCTTTGACTTTGGTGGGTATGCCATGATCAGTCAAACTGCCGAGTATGTCTAGGCAAAAGGAGGATTGGGTCAACCGTTTTCCCCCAACTTCGATTCGGACACCATCTGCATTTGGAGGTGACGAAACTGGGACGACTGTAGGATGTCCGCCGTGTGTCATATCCAAATAGGTATTTCTATGCACTACCTAGGTAGTGCATTAGTACCTAACGCCGTGGTTGATTGTAGTCTAGGCCGTTAGGAGTTGAGTTGCTCTTGGAGGCTCACAGCGCAATTGGTAGGGGCAAAGTGAGGCTCAATATTGATGATGATGATCAGGGAAAGAGGCCAGAGATGGCTGTGCGCTAGCTACAATGTGCCCAAGGTGGTGGAGGGCTTGACCCTACTGTAGGTCGGACCTACAGGTGCTAAGACAGCCCCCCAAGCGCACTACTACTAACTGTGAAAAAACAGGTTGATCCCCTAATCCGGTAGTTGTGATATATAACGTAGCGTTAAGAAAAGAAAATCCGTAATCCTCTAGTGCTAGAAAACCCATAATCCTCTAGTACTATCGTCCTTCCTTTAGAGAGCTAGCTACTTACTAGCTTAAGCCGTTATTATTATAGGCAAGTAGAGGCCTAGCTACTTAACAAACTATATATACTTGGCCCGGTTTAGAGCCTTCGTTAAGCCGTCTGTAACTATATCGTTCGTACTAATATATTGCAGTTGGAACTCCCCTATCGCTACCTGCTAGATTACCTATTTATAGCGGATGTTAATATAGTATGTTCTAGCTATATTTAGCGGGTTCAGAGCGATCGTACGAGCGTTCGCCAAGTCCGTAAACATTAGTAAAGGGAGAGGTTATAGGTAACTAGCATCTCTTAAGATATTAGCTACCTATAGGAGAGACAACGCCGTTGGCGTTAGGTTAATAAACTCTGCTTTAGTACTCGAGAGTATAACAAGTACCTGTTTCTTCGCCTTCTAGACAACCGGGCAGTTGCTAATTATAATAACGTAGCCGCTAGTAGAGACTCTAGTAAGTAGGTTAGTAGCGAAGCTAGCATCGCTAAACGCTCTTAAGGCAAGGTTCTAGGGCGTTATCTTGCCGCTATAGCGTAGACCGATTGTCTTTGTTCCTACGATATATCGCTAGAGGTAGGCGAGGAGACTAATATAGGCGTCGGATAGGCCCGCGTTAGCTTCGCTAAGCCGTATAACTATATACGCTATATCGGGGCGCGTGCCGGTTATAAGGTAGTTAACTAAGCCGACCTTGGTTTGGTACTACTTAGTGATCGCCTTAGTTGGTTTTTCCTATATTACTAGTAACTTAAAGTCGCTAGGGATCTAGGGAGTCTTAATAGGGTAAACGCTCTGCTTATTAAAGCGCTTAAGGATCTTATTAACGTAATTGCTCTAGTAGAGGAAGATAACTCTATCTCTATAGTTCCGAACGATAAAGTATCTAAGGAAAGTCTTCGTGTTACCTATCTTCTTAAGCTCGAAGATCCTAGCAAGTACGTTAGCTATATTATAGATATCTTCTATAGTAGGACCGGCTAGTTCGAAGTCGTCGACGTATATAAGTATTAGCGAGCTACTATTAGCGTGCTTAAATATATACCTATTAGTCGTTATAGCTTCGAAGCTAAGTTTAGTCAGTTTAGGTATAAGCGTTTTATACTACTAGAGAGGGGAGCGTTAAAGGCTATATAAAGCCTTCTTAAGACGGTATACTCTATTAGTACTATTAGAGAAGCTAGTAGGTTAATAGACGAAGACGTTAACGTCGTCTAGGACTACTATGTTAAGAAAAGCGCCTATAACGTCGAATTAGTAGCATTCGAAATCTAGGGCAGCGACTAGATTGAAGAAGATACGTATAGTAGAGGCGTAGACTATAGCTAAGTAGACTTCGTAGAGTAAATAGTCGCTATACTCGAAGTTGCTATATACGACCTATCTAGCGCGGTTACGCACCTAGTTGCCGTTATTATCGAATTTCTAGTTAAATACCTATTTACTAAGTAGGATCTTAGACCTTACGGGTCTATTAACTAGATCCTACGTTCCTGCGGTAATAATCTTATTGTATTATTCTTAGTAGGGTAGCTTCTAGTATATAAGGAAGTCGGCCCGTTTAGATGCCTCTTTAAAGGAAGCTAGGATCTTATTAATTAAGGGAGAGAGAAGGTCTTTATTATCGACTATAGAGAGGATTAACTCTAGATCCTAGGGGACAAATTGATCAACGTTAGCGAATAGATTAGAAGAACCTGCTATTAGCGCGTCTACCGCCGCTTTTCCCTTACAATAGAAGGTATTATAGTATCCTATAATAGGACGAGTAGTCTAAGTTAACCGCCTTATTGCCGTTAGCTCGGTGTTAAAGACGCTATTACGTTAGACCTCTTGCGCTTCGTTAGTAGGAGAGGGGGAGCTAGGTACTAAGGCGAAAACCAAATCCAAATCCAAATCCGAACCTAAATCCGAATCCGAACCCGAACCTGAGAAAACTACGTTATTAGGAGGTTCGGTAGGAGGCGTGCGCTCTATAGGAGGCGCGCGCTCTAGCGTTTCTAGGTAAGGCGTATGCTCTAGGGTCAACAGCCTAGTCGGATCGTATGCCGCGCTGCCGCCAGTAGGCGCGGTTGCCGTGTTACCGCCCGTAGGTTCCGAAGCCGTAATGCCGCTTGTAGGCTCAGATACTGTATTGCCTGCTATATTGCTAGGAGTAACTCTATAGGTAACGACCGTTAAGCGGAAAATGCCGTTATTATCTACGTAGACGTTGTTAAATGTCGCTTCGTAGATCGGATCTTCTAGATCCTCTAGGTTATCCGCTAGGGGGTTCTTAATAAAGCGCGTATCTCTAGCGCGAACAATCCGGCTACTACCGTTCAGTCGAATCCGGTAGATCTTCCTAGACTAGCCCTTATAGCTATAGAGCTTACCTTTAAATGCTCTAGCTATTATCTTACGGCCCTAGGGACGAACCTTCTTATTGTAGATATATATATATACTATAGCGCCGTAAGTATAGAAATAATCGATCTTAGGGATACACTAATCTACTAGTAATCTAACCGACTTACCGAATACTTAGAAGAGGGATACATCGTTGTTATACTAAGAGGGGAGACGGTTAATTACGTAGATTATAGCTTCTTCTACTAGTAGCTAGTATCCCTCGGGGAAGCCCGCCTCTAGATTCGTAGTTCTAGCGCTATCTATAATCGTATAACCCGCGCGTTCGGCCATCAGGTTCTATTCTAGGCAGTCTGCCGCGGTCGTTGTAAATCGCTTCCTATAGGACTTGCACCACTTACGTAGTTGTTCAATCGAGAACTCTATACTATTATTAACGTAGATCTCTTGAACTTTAAGACCACTCTATATTTCTATAAACTCGATGTAGTTAACGACTACTTAGAAACCCTCCGACTTCTTGTTAATAGCAATATACTAGTAGAAGGTAGAGAACTAGTCGATAATATAGATAGCGTAGTTCTTGTTACTAACACCGACTAGGGTATATAGAATCGAATCTATATAAATCTTCTAGAGCGCGCAGGAGACTTTTAGTAGTTTATCGTAAGAGATCTACTTGGTTAACTTACTAAGATAGCACTACTTATAGCGGTACTGCTTCGCTTGCTAGCTGCTAATCCAGATACCTACACGCTTATAAGCTAAAATAACTTTGTCGATAGTTATATATATAAGTCTTTAGTATATAGTAGCGTAGTCGATTGCTAGGAGGGCGATATAGTCGATCGCGACTATAATAGCTTCGTCCTTTAGTTCCGGGACCCTTACAACGTTAAAGATCAGAATCCCTCTAACCTATCTTAACTAAGCTAGTTCTTAGCTAGATTTAATATTAACTACTTGTTTAGTTATACTATTAGGGACCATACTATACTTATCTATCTAGCCGGTTGATATAAGGTTAAGGGGGGTAGACTCGGAGAGGATAGCATTTGGAATAACTATATTAGTCACTCCGCTATAAGAACGAACGTAGGGGAAAGCTACTAATCCGCCGCGGGTTAGAAGCAAAGTGTTGCCGTTAGCTAAGGTTACTTTAATTAGCTACGGTAGATTAGTAAGATCTTTAAACCATTTAGGGTCGTTGAGCATGCTGTTCGACGCTCCCGAGTTAAGGCAAACCGTATCCCTTATAATGTAGGTGTTAAGAGTAGCAGCCCCCGTAAGTACTATACTAGGGGGGTTAATCGTTAGCGATGTTATAGCAGGGTTAATCGCTAGGTTAGCGACGCTCTTGTTATTAATACCTTCTATTACGCCTAAATCCTAGCTATATACGCTACGGTTAGCTTCTATATTCGGGGACACCGCGGGGTTGGCGGTTCCAGTAGCATCGTTGCCGGCGTTACGTTAGCGTAAGAACTTAGCCTTAAGCTCTAGGTAGAGGACCTAGTAGCTACTGTTACTACCGTTATGGTGAATCTTATAGTAGTTGTAATATAGAGTACGTATAGGGTATCTATATGTTCGGCTGTACTTAGGATCGCTATAGAGCTTCCCTTTGGACTTAGGGTTACCGTCGTCTTGCTTTTTCTTCGCGGCTAGTGTCGACAGAGCTAGTATACTAGTTATCGCTTGCTTATTTGCCTTAGTTGTAATAAGGTTAAGGAGGGTCGAGTACGTAAGCTAGCTAGTTTGGAGCTAAAACTTTAGTATGTCGGTCCAGTTGCCGTTATACTTACTTAGACCTCGAAGAAGGAAGGCTTGTCGCATCTTCTCGCAGGGATTGATCCTAACGCTCTATAGTCTCGTATATAGGAAGAGGAATCTAGTAATAAAGGCCCTAAGGGAGTTGTACTTGCTCGTATCCATCGACGCGAACTCCTAGATTATATTGTACTAGCCCTTGTCGGACACGTTGCTAACCGAGCTATTGTAACGGTCGTATACAACAAGGTTACACAATAGTGCAACCTTCGTAGGAGCTCGCGAGGGCTGAAGGCTCTGCGCGGCGAGCTCCACCTAGTGTAGAGCCACGCTCCTCTAGCTACAGGGTGCTTAGCCAACCATATAGCATAGCATATAATATAGCATATGACACAGGCTGTGCCTATAACACTACCCTCCCTCTCCAAACAAGCCCCCTATACAAAAATAGCCCCCTATCCCAGGTGCTCGCATCCGGAGTTAGAGTTACCTTAGCGCCCGCCCTAGCGCTACACCTTCCTTCTCTACGTCTACGATAGCGGGCCCGGAAGCTTAGGGTACGTATTGTAGAACTCCTAGATAGCGTTATTATAGCCGCGTAGATCCGTTACGGGTTGCTAAGTCAGGTTGTTATAACCTTCCTACTTAACTTGGTACTACTAGCGACCGTTCGCCGCCTTACCGAACCCTATAATCCTCTCGAACCTCTACTTTACTATATCTTCGCCTTCGTTAGTCCGCGTAACTACGCGCCTGCGGTTAGCGCTTATATTATTGTCGACCCTCTCTTAGCTAGCTAGCCCCTGCCCTAGGTAGCGCCTTACTCTCGAGATATAGAACGTAGGGAAGATCGTTATATTCGCTAGGAGCTTTAGAGTTACTATATATAACGAGGCCTTCGTAACCTCGAACGGGCCCTCCTACTATAGCGCGAGCTTTATAGTCGGCCTACTAGTCTTATAGTTCTATATATTAAGCATCGCCCTATTGCTAATATAGTACTATAGCGTATCCTCCCTATAGTAGTTCGCGTTCTGTTCGTAGCGGTCCTATAACTACTTTGCTAGCGCTATAACCTTCCTAAGGATCGCCTTAAAGCAGTCTACGAGCTTAGATACCTAGAAAAACTCCTGCTTCTACTACTCTAAGATATTTAGTAAGTATAGCTTCGACGGCTCTACGCCTATCCTAGGGTTAAAGCTATAATTCGCGAAGAATAGTAATACGCCTATTGTCTTAGAGACTATATTATTCCCTATAAACTCTACTAGGGGGAGCTAGTTAACCTAGTTATCCTACACCTAGTCTATATATAGCTATAGGTACTACTCTAGTTCTACGTTAATCCGCTCTATCTAGCTATTTGTCTAGGGGTAGAACGCTAATAAGGGTTTTAAGGTAATCGCAAGGCGCGCCGATAGCGCCCTCTAGAACCCTAAAACAAACTACGTACCTTTATCTAATATAATCGTCTCTAGTACGCTATAGAGCAAGTATACGCGCTTAATAAACCGGTTAGCTAGCTTATTAGCCTCTAGTGTCGCCGTTATAATAAAGTAGCGTATCTTCGTAAGCCGGTTAACTACTACTACTATATACCTAAACTCCTACCTCCTCCGTTTATATAGCAGGAGCAGCGTAATATAGTCCACTAATATATCTTACTATAGCGCTAACGGTAGCAGGAGCGGCTTAAGGAACCCTATAGGCTTCGAGCAAGGGTTCTTCGTCTTAAAGCATAGCGTATAGGCTCCTACGAACGTCCTTACTAATACGCTTATCCCTAGCTACTAGTAGACCCTGTTTATTAGGTCGAGCGTCTTTGTCCTCCCTAGGTACCCGCCAGGCCCTAACGCGTATATCTAGTAAATAAGCTACAAATAGAGCTCCGTATCGCCTAGGTTAATTATTAGCCTACTATAGTAGAACGCCCTACCTAAGACTAACTTACACTCTACGAATAATACTCTTAGCTCCTGCTTGATCTTGCTTAGCTAGGCGTGTACCTCCTAGTCACTAAGCGCCTCTACTACGTCTACTATAAACGGCGAGGTCGCGTAGCTCTCCGCGATAAGGTCGTTAGCGTAGCGCGAAACGTTAAGGCTAAAGAGCTCTAGTATCTCGCCTAGTAGCTTAGCGTTATATTTGCTACTAAAGGTCTCTAGGTCGAACTTACTCGGGTCGATCAGGGGGCGCTGTCTGTTCTATAGCCTATTATCTTTAACGTCTTTTAGTATAAACTCTAGCTTCCTACTAAGCGCGTCGGGGCGGCCGTTTGCTATACCCGGGCGGTAGATAATCTAGAAGTTAAAGCGCGATAAGAACTCTAACTAGCGTATATAGTGTAGCAATAGCTACTTCGTTATACTAAAGGTCTATAGGTTCTTATAATCTATAATAATATCGAACCTCTTAGCTATACCTTCGAGCTTAGGGCGCTATTCCTCGAGCGCTTTAACGATTATAAAGAGCTCCTTATTATAGATATTATAGTTACACTTAGCTATAGTATACTTCGCTAAGAAGTAAGCAACTAGATATAACTTGCTGTTATCCCCCTCCTATAGTAGCGCTCTACCCGCTAACTAGTCTAACGCATCGACTTCTACCACCGCTCGCTTCTCCTAGTTATATATCCGTAGTGCTAGTGCTATAATAAAGCATACCTTTAGGCGCTAGAAAGCCACCTTATACTACTTGGACTACTCCTAGTCTACCGTCTTCTTTGTAAGCTCGTATAGCGGTTGTATATAGCTTGAAAAACCTTATATAAATTAGCGGTAGAAGTTTATAAACCCTAAGAACCGCTAGAGGTACCTCCTTGTCTCTAGTACCTCTTAATTACATACCGCTTCGACCTTATCTAGGTCTATCTTAATGCCCCTAGGTGTAATAATAAGCCCTAGGTACTTTGTCCGCTTCGTGTAGAATTCGTACTTGTTAATATCCACCTATAGGCCTACGTCGATTATACGCTTTAGCACCTCCCTAACTTGCTTAATATACTCCTCGAGCGTACTAGAGTAGACTAGGATATTATCTAGGTACGCCGTTATATAGTTATTTAGAGCGTTATAGAGGATGTCGTTTATATAATACTAGAAGGTAGCGGGCGCGCCCTATAGGCTAAACGGCGTAACTAGTATCTTATATAGGCCGAACCTTATAATGAACGCTATAAGCTACTTATAGCCCGGCGCTATACGCACTTGGTTAAACGCCGCGATTACGTTAAGCTTCGTAAAGATCTTCGCCTTGTAGATAGAGTCTAGGGTCTCCTGGATTAGTAGGATAGGGTACTAGCTCTTTAGCGTCGCGTTATTAATGCTATAGTAGTTAACGTAGATCCTAATACCTCCGCCTAGCTTCTAGGCTATAAGGATAGGCGACGAGGCGCTCGAGCGTAAGGGCCGGATAAACCCTTTCGCGAGGTTGTCGTTAAGCTAGCGCTTTAGTACGCGCAGCTCTATCGGCGACATCGGGCGATTCCTCAAGTACGGGACTACGCTCCCTAGGAGCAGCTTGATCCTATAGTTATACGTACGGTAGAGGGGTAGGATATTAGCGTCCTATAGGACGAAGGTAGCTACTAGGTCTTAGTATTCCTTCGGTAGGTACGCCTTAATCTTGTCTAGAGTAGGCGCTAGTCTATCTACCTTATCAAAGAACTTCTTAGAATCCTCCTCTATAATCTTATTAAGCTTCTTGTCCCCTTTAGCAAGCGCGTCGATAAAGCTATAGAACCTTACTAGGAGCATCGACTTTATATACTCTAGTATACTCTCTCGACTTAGTAGGTCCTTAAAAAACTACTTAGGTAGAACTAGTATATAGTCTCTCTTCTTAGCCTCTACCGCTCTCTCTAGCTTGCCTATTATAGTCTGTATAACTACTACGCCCTTCTATTAGTATACTACTAGGAAGCTCGCTCTGTTTAGGATCTTCGTGTTATCCTAGCGGATCTTCCCCTATACTTAACTAAGCAAGGGCAGGGCGTAGGGGGGGGAACAAGGTCTAGAGGGTAGTCTCCTAGCGCCGGCTACTACCTTTACTAGCCTTAGTAATATAGAGGGCGGCGCTTCGACTAGTACGCCTATCGCTCCTAGCGGTACAAGCGTCCCCTACAGGTCGGCCTACGCGCCTCCCTAGGACGCAGATCTCTACCATCTATAGGCCCGTCTCTACCTATCGGACCGCCTAGCTCTCTCATAGTTAGAGAGCTTGCTTATAGCGATAGCGACCTCGTCGTTGTTACTAGAGGTACTATAGTCGTTGTCTTTAGGTACGTCCTTTACCGTTACGTAGTACCGCTTGCTATTCCTAGAGGGTAAAGGTACCTCTAGCTAGCCTACCTACTAAGCGACCTAGCTCCCGATATACTCTAGTAGGTACTTCCTACGGCAATACTCTATAAATTCAAGCTATAGAGTCTCCTAGTCGATCTATAGGTTATACTTCCGTAGCTATAGGAGGCCTAAGATCACTAGGGTCTCCTTTACAAGCGTCGTAACAAAGTACACCAGGGTCTCCTAGTAGTCGCTAACGACTAGCGTAAGCGCCGCTAAGTGCTCAATCTAGCGTAAGAACCCTCCATTAGCTAGAAATAGCAGCCGCTATACCGCCAGCCTCTCTAGTAGCAGCCTATTCGCAACCGCAAAGCTAAAATCCACGAACGCTAGACCTATATAACCTGAGTCTACAAGTGCTATATACTCTATATTGCGCCTACTAACCGCTAGGTACAATAATAAGAGAATAGATTTAGCGCTACTACCTATAGCACTAATAACTAAACTATCTCCCTATCCCTCCTATAGCTAGCGGTACCTCTCCTATAAGCGATAGTTTATAGGAGCTCCTTATTTCCCTAGTTATTATATAAGAAGCCGAAACTAGGGGGTTACTCTATACTCTAGTAAGCGCTGTAGTCCTCCTACTTGTCTACCTCCCTAACGATAAAACCGCTCTAGTTAGGGGCGTCCGCAAAACGTATAGCAAGCCCGCCTCGACCCCTCTAATAGGCCCTAGCGCGGCCGCTTACACCGCTACGAGCTAGGAGGCCCCTAGAGAGGGCTTGACCAAAGCCTTACTAAGTAGGCTACTACTATCCCTAAGGCTACTACTATCTCTACGCGCCGCTATAGCCCTACGCTCCGCCATAGCCCTACGCTTCGCCGTAGCCCTACGCCCTACTATAGCCTTACGCGCCGCCGTAGCCCTATACCCTACTATAGCCCTACGTACCGCCGTAGCCCTACGCGCCTCCGCGCTACGGCTAGCTACTGTAGCTACTACAGCCTCCTTAGCCGGCCCGGCAATACCTTAAGATATAGTCGCTGGCGCTGCACTTAAAGCATAGGCCGCTAGCCCTATAGCGCTCCTTTTCTTACAGTATAAGCGCGGCTAGGGTAATAGCGTCGATCTTTATAGCGTCGGGATCCTAGGCTCTCCCGGTACCCCTGCTACCGCTGCTATAATGTATAGCGAGCGCGCCGTTGCCGCTACGGATCTTCTTCCTAAAGTCTTCCGTATCTAAGTTCGTAGATAGGGTCTAGGCTATCTCGGCCTATACGTCGAAGTCGTCTAACGCTAGTAGCCTAACCTACAATATAAACGTAGCTAAAAGGCGGGCCAAGATCCGTTCTCTAAATATACGGACCTACGTCGCGCTCTCGATATTAGCAGTGTCGGCTAGGTTCGAGAACTCCGTTAGGAAGTTGTTAAAGTTCGCGAACTTGTTCTTCTAGATAAGTATATAGAGCTAGTTTGTAGCTACTGCGGTAACGTCGTAGGTTATATACCGCTTCTTAAGGTTGTTTAGGAACTTAGTCCTAGTCTTCTAGTACTAGCGCCTATTGTCGTTTAGGTAGTTCTCGATCGTCTAGAGCTTCGACTTAACCGCGCGGCTTACGTTACTACTAAATATTGCCTTAGCGTATAGGATCTTCGTACGCTTGGTTAAGAACTTATAAGGGTATATTCTCTAGTGCCCCTGGACCTTATCTAACTAGTCGTCGAACAGGGTAGTCCGTTTAATAGTATCCTTCTCCTCCCCTATAAACGGTATTAGGTAAGGGAGGGACATTGTAGCTAGGTTATCCTCGTTATAGGGCTAGTATAATAGCTAGCTACTACCTCTACTACCTCTAGCTAGCGTAGCGCTTATTGCCTCGAGCGCCTATAGGGTTATTAGTCTCTGCTCCTCGAGTATCTTCGAGATTACTACGTTCGTATGCTTCTACGCCTTAAGCTATTTATAGAGCGCCTTGCCTTTAGTAACCGCGTTATTAGCTATTGCCTAGGTATTAGCGAGTACGGCGAGTATCGCCTTCTGCTCCGCTAGCGTAGCTCTTAGCTACTTACGTATAATAGCGGTACGCGACGGGCTAGCTTACTCTAGCGCCTACATTAGTATATTGTTACTATCTTCTACCCTATCTATTATCCTAGTTCGTTAAGGTAGTTCTATAAAGGGTAGTCCTATACATCAGATATCCTATACATCGGACTATAAATAGGGGTAGGGTGCTCGTTTTAACTCGTACTACGTAGTTAAGGTTAAACAAAGTCTAGTACGTTAGAAAAAAGAAGCGTTCTAGCTAGTCTAAGGTGTTCGATCTACCTCTAACGGTCTAACTAGCTACGCGCGCGAGTTGAAGGTGCAACCTACTATAACGGTCGTATATAACAAGGTTGCACAATAGTGCAACCTTCGTAGGAGCTCGCAAGGGCTAAAGGCTCTGCGCGGCGAGCTCCACCTAGTGTAGAGCCACGCTCCTCTAGCTATAGGGTGCTTAGCTAACCATATAGCATGGCACATGATATAGCATATAACATAGGCTGTGCCTGTAACAGCTATAGACGATCTTAAAGAGGGCGTAAGGGTCGCTCTCGCTATTGGTCTATCTATAGCTCTTAATAATCTCTATCACGCTATTAAAAGAGTTACGAATTATTAGGTACGCTGATCCGCAAGCGGCTCTGAAACTATCGTAGACCGCTTTCGGCGTATCTAGAGAGGGGGGGATTGCCGTACTATTAATATAGTTAGTATATCCAAGGGCGTAAGCGTATCCTCTTACTGCTTCTTTCTAATCTTTAATGTTAGAGTCTCCCTTAAGCTTAGGGAGGGTTAGAACTATAACCTTAGCCAACTTAGTAGTTATATAGTAGCTATTACCTACAAGAGCTTAGAGTTATTAGAGGAGATATATAACTAAGTCTAGCGTTTATTATACTATTTAAGGTACTAGCTACTACTAGGCTAGCTTATATTAGATTGGCTCGTTCTAGAGCTACTCCTATAGAAAGTCTTCCTAGGCGGACATTGCGATCGTAAGGAAGAGAGAGAGAGGGAGGGAGTCGGTAGTAGGAAAATAGAGCTATATTCCAATATATTAACTCGCAAGTGTGAAAAGAAGGTCGGTCGTACGATTAAGAATCTTGTACGATCAAAAGAAGGTTACTTGATCAAAAGACAATCGAATTGTATCGATCTAGAGGTTGCAATAGAAGCAACAGGGTCTTATAACCTCTTGGAGGCTTATAGCGCAATTGGTAGGGGCAAAGTGAGGCTCAATATTGATGATGATAATTAGGGAAAGAGGCCAGAGATGGCTATGCGCTAGCTACAATGTGCCCAAGGTGGTGGAGGGCTTGACCCTACTGTGGGTCGGACCCACAGGTGCCAAGAGTTGCCCAACGTTCGAACAAGCGCAATGGCTCATCCCATCCACTCTTCAGTGCTCAGCAGCAACTCGGACTTTCCTCAACTGTCCTTTTCCAATAGCACTAGGTAGTTACGGCCAAAAAGCTGGCACTTGGCAGCAACTCCGGAAAGGAACAGAGGGCCATCGGGAAAGCGCCAGTTCAAGGTTCAGCCATTGGAGCTACCACAAGTAGGTAGGTTGGCTGCACATGTGCTCGTCGACCAAGACCACGCCCGGCATCTCGCCCCTTCCATTCAAGTAGACCGGATTACCTCAATTAAGTTCAACCAAAATGAATCCGCCATCCCAAATGACAAATGCTTCCCCACGACAACACCTAACACGACGCAATTCGCACACCCCCTAAACACTCCACCGGCATCCGCTGCCCTGCCCAATATTTGTTACAGCTTTTGTTTTACAGCTATCAGAATGAGTTCCTTTGAGAAGCCCGAGCTGCCAGACGAGGTCTACTACACCCTCTACGCCATCCTCGCCCTCGTTGCCCTCGCCATCCGGATGCCTCTTACGGCGTTCTTCGTCTTTTCGATCGGCACTATAATGAACACCGATTGTTTACTCCTCATGGAGTCATATGGGGACTGGCACAACGGGCACATGTGACCCCAGAGCTGTCGGCCGGAGGCCCAGGCCGGAGTCTCTGCATCATGGGTATGTTTCTCTGGTTCATGGCTATGTTGTACCCCAATTGGCTTATGATACCACCTCCCCCTTACCTGCAGTTGCTGACCAGCAACGTACAGACGGCCGGCAGACACGAGTTGGGACTCGAGGGGTCAGGGCTCTGGTTCTCTTCTGAGCTTGGGTCTTCGGGATCTCTTGAAGGATCGGAGCGCCGAACATTAGTTTTGCCTTAATAATCAAGCACCTGCCCAGCGATTCGGAATGATGTTATCTTTGCCCAGTCCACGAAATGTGATGCAGAGGATGTTGAAGCACTCTACGTCCAGCCCGTACAGCCGGGCCGAGAGCTCGATCTGGCCATCTCCCCTTTCTGGAGCGGGAAGCGGATGCAAAACGGCTTGGTGCTTTGACAGGAGAGGGTACGCGGATAGGAGGATGGGAGTTTTCCGCCCCATGGCGTATGTATAGATACCATTACCTATACGTCGGCGGTGCTCTAACCTCCCTACCTTCGCGGCTGCTACGACGCCCCTGGTTTTGCGGACGTATACAACTGGTTCGAGCTTGCTGCAGCTGAATATTCCCTCACTCCGCCAGCACCAACCACCACGCTATGGTCTCTTGCGTAATGGACGTCGAGCTAGACACGAACTGACGCGGCACCTTCGGCGAACTTGAGCATCCGCCGATATCTACGTCTGGATAATCAACGCACGGCAGTTGATTACGACACCTAGCTACTTCCCATAGCCTATATAATGACAGCACCCCTTTCCCATGATCCATCCTCGCCAGTCTTCCTCACACACACAAGACACTTCAAGGACCAGCCCGGCAACCCCCTGGTCAACCACCACACCACCTTCACCCCTTCCATCTGTTATAAAACCCCCATTAATACTCGCCATGGCCACTCGACTCATCCTCGTCTGCTTTCTGTCCGCCGTCGTCTGGTGGGGCGGCGTCTTCACGCTGTATTTCTTTCCCGTCCCCGTCGCCGCCTGCACCGCCATCATCTGGACGAGTATATCGATCTACTCGTCCATGCGCAGCGCCATCGAGGACTCGGCCGCCGCCGACGATGACCACGAAGAGTCGAAGGATGGCGAAGACTCGAAGGACGGCGAGAACAGCCACAAGCACCCGGAACCGGAAAGCAAGTTCCTCGATCTGCTCGCCGAATGGCTCGGCCCGAGACAGCCGCCGCCGGAGGGGGTCCGCGCGGCCGAGGATTTGTGGCCCCCACTTCCCCCGGGGTTCAGGTATGATCTACCCACCCCCCTTGCCGCGTAATCGCTTGCCGAGGGTGCTGACGTATATCCATCTTCCAGCAGCTGGATGGACGTGGCACCTGCAGCATGACTGTGAAGCGGCCATCCTGAGCAGGGAACTGGGGAAACAGCACACGCACAATCGGCATGTCCAGACGCAATGTACAACTCAGTATATTACCAGTCCCCAGACTTGAGCGCCTAACAACACCAAATCCCAAACAAAGTCCAAAACAATCCGATTAGTTTTCGCCTCGCGTGACCCATCCAATTACTCCATTCCGTCCCGCGACTTTCCAGAAGCCAACCCCGGGGGCCGCGCCGCCCTTTTTAACCCCCACCCCACCTAGATCTTCTTGGGCGCAAAGACCGAGGTTCCCGTGTAGCAGCTTGCTCATCACCTCGTTGACCTTTTGCCGGTTCTCCTCTGTAGCAGCTTCCTAGAGCTTGGGGTCTGGTCGAAGTCGTGCTCGGTGATGGCGGCCTTGTTGAACCACCAAGGCTCCCTCCCAAAGAGCTCCTGCTCGTCAAAGTCGTGCGCCTCGAGCTTCTCAATGAGGTCGTTGAGACCGCACTACACCAGAGACAGATTGGAAGGGTACCGCCTCATCATCATCCACCACACCCCCACCCCCCACTTCCCGTCCAATCCACCCACACCGCCGTTTTTCCTCCCAAAAAAGAAAAAAAGAAAGAAAAAGAAATCACCTCCTCCTCCTCACAGTCCCCATCCTCTCCAGCAGCCCCAGATCCCACCACCCCTCAATCATCCCCCACACCGTCCTCCTCTTCCCCCGCCCCGCACCGGGACTACCACTACTATCGCCCGGCACGACGATACTCGCCGTCATCGACGCCGCCGCCGGGCTCTTCGCCACCCCCCCAATACCACCACTCTCCAGCCCCTCCCCCTCCCCCTCCCCCGACGCGGGACGCACCACCACGATCGGCGCCGGCACCCGCTTCTGCCGTGTGCGCATGATCCCCAGCCCCAGGCCCCGGGCCCGGCCGCCGAAGAGCGGGGAGAGCGGGGTGCGCGCGGGTGGCGCGGGGGTGGGGTGTGTGGTGTGGGTCGGGGATGGGGAGAGGGGGGTTGTGGGGTGGAGGAGGAGGGAGGGGCCGTGGGCGAGGAGCGGGGAGATGGCGGCTTCGGTTTGGGGGTCGCAGTCGGGGTCGGGTGTGGCGGGTTTG
>MU853416.1:230390-279275 GCA_033297235.1 Trichocladium antarcticum
GGGGGGCAGGCCGGTTGGGGCGGCGGCTCGTGTGGCGGTTTGCCCCGGGGGACCGCGGTCGCGGGTGGGCGCCAGGGGGGGAGGCGGGACGGACGGGGCCGCCGTGCGGGCAGAGGCAGAGGTGCTCTTGCTCTGGGTCCACGGCTGGTGCTCCGTCTTGGCGATGCCGCCCCCCAAGGCGCCCGCGCGCCCCTAGCCCTCAATGTCCTTGGCGTCGCTGGGGGCGTTCTCGCGGCGGACGCGGTGCCACAGGCCGACGCAGACGAGGGTGGAGAAGGCAAAGAGCACGCACAACGCGATGGACAGGCCCCAGACGGTCTTGATCTCGTAGCATGTTGTCTGGTCGAGCGTGACAAAAGCGAGGTAGGAGAGGGTCCGTGTGATGACAGGCGCCTGGACTGACCACGAAGTGGCCGAGACCGTAGCAGGGGTGAGGCTGGATACGACCGGGAGCGCAGGGCAGTTTAGCGTCGATAGGGGCTTGCCGATGAGCGCGGCTACCACGATGGATGCGATGAGGAGAAGAGTGTCGAGGCAGCCCGTTAGGAGCAGCGGGAGCATGCTGTCATAGTACAGGATGTACGTGATGGTCACATATATCACGGCTGTGACGGCCTCGGAGTTTGTTAGACATGATCTGGCGCGGGGTGAATCAGGAGACATACCACTGTTATGGTGCCGATGAGCTCTGCGGGGGGTGCGTGCTCCGCACTGGAGATCCCGCTGACGAAGTTTGCGCAGAGCCCAATGACTGCAATCAGAGATGCGAACTGAAATGCTCGCATCACACTGAAGGTCACGCCCATGGCGCCGAGTTGTGGTGCCTGGAACCGCATTCTCAAGGGTCTGTCGGACTCGAAATTGGTGATAAGCTCCAGGGGCGGCCGTTCTTTGCTTGCGGTACGCAGGGGGAATTTCGCTTTGGGAAATGGAATCGTGGGAGGGGGCGGGAAGGAAGCGTTGGCGGAAATGCTGGGCAACTGATCAGGGGTCGTGGGTCTTGGTGTTGTTGCTTCGCACCGGGCGGCGTGCAGACTGGGAGACGAACACCGAGGCAGATCAACTGCCGGGAAAAATGAAAACTAGGAAATATTGCTGGTAGTTGGCGAGAAAATGGTGGTCGTGACAATCGTGAAGAACCCGTCCTGTTGACCCAAACCGAAAATCACCTATCGAGACCCAAGACGGAGATGGAGAAGACCTTAGGAGACAGGAAAGAGACCGGGAAAAGAAAAACGAAAAGAAACTGCGGAAACCAAGGAAACAGGATGTCAGACCAGAGTGTTCTGCTGAGAAACAACTCCTCTCCATGCCCGAGACGATGCCCTCTTAAATACGCCTCACCCTCCCCGGCCACAGCATCTCAACCATCGCAACAACCATGTCCAAACCCCCAGACAGCGATCCCAACCTCAAACAAGCGCGTGCCCTAGCGCCGTCGCCAGCAGCCAAAGCCCGAAAAACCACAACCGATGGAACGACGCCGTCCTGTCGACTTCCCGCTGCTATTTTGGCCGTCCGGCAGTAGGCGCCGCCCGCCGCCAATCGGAACGCCGGACCGGCATCGCGGGTGGGACTGTCGGACCCGCCCTCCTTGGCGGCTTCGCGCAGTCGCGGCGCCCAACCAGACAGCTTCGATCGCTGGATCGGTCGGTGTGTCTCGGTGGAGGACGGCAGGCGACGCGCGCTTGATTGGCTCTGGGTTTGAGATGCTGCGACCGGGAGCGGGCAGGTGGGAATTGCACGGATCGAGGAGCTTGCGACGGTCTCTTTCTTTCTCTTTTTCGGGTTTGGCGGTGTGTTTGGCGTGGAGCGGCTCGGCGGCGCGGCGCAGGGCCTAGTGTTGGATTAAGCCCGGGAAATGGGCAGGTGTGGCTCGGGTATGCAATTGCGTGGCTCAGGCCACGCCAAGCCATTGTTGGCTGTGGGTGGCCTGGGCGGTTTAATGGGGGTCTTGGGCATCCCCCGGAAGGATCCTGCTTCTAGTTCTACAGAGTTCAATCAATCTGACGAGCTAAGTGGAAGAATCACCACTTTGGCCAATAACAACCTATTTTTCACACTTATACGTAAGACTGTCTATTTTATAGTATATCCAATAGTTACGACCCCGGTACGTATTTTCAAGCTTCTAAGACAGTAGTCTATACGCTAGAAAACACGATCAAAGACCCCTTTTCGAAGAACCTCTAAACCCCTGAATCTATTAAGATAACGGCTAAACGCGAGAACATCGTTAACCTTAACGGACAAGAGGACTAGGACAACTAGAACTAGTAGTTTATTAGTAAGACTTGTACCGAATGGATCTAGTATAAGATCGACCTAGATAAGGAAGATCTAGAGCCTTTCCTAACGCCGCTATCCTAAGTTAACGTCAGCGACTACGATAAACGAGCCGACCCCCTAGTTATAGTAGAACCACTAGCTCGTAATATAAGAAGCGCGAGCGCAAGCGGAGCACTAGCTATAGCAGCGGCTAGCGGATAGTAGCAAGTCGACCGTTAGAACAAGGCTCGGAAGCCTACCGAACTTACCGTCGAAGCCCGCGTAGACTATATATATAACTAGAGCATCTATAATACTAAGAAGCGGGAGTTCGACTAAGAAGTTAAGAAGCTTAGAGACATTAACGACTAGGTTATTAATATAGTTAACCTGTACTTTCGCCGTATCGTATATAAAGCCGAGATAAATATACGCGAAAGCTACGCTACTTTAAAGAATCTCTTAGGCTCTAAGATATAGGATAGGTATAATAATACAAGGAATATATACCGTAAGAAGGTGTCGCCTCCTATACAATAGCTACGTAGTTAGGTAGTCTAGTTAACCGAATAGTCGCGAAGTATCGATAATGTACAAGCGGCGGGAGTAAGTAAGTCGATAAACTCCTAAGATTAGTAGCTAGACCTTAAGAAGGCCCTTATTAGAAGCCCTTACTCCGCCTAGGCCTAGACATTCTCGATCTAGTACTGTAATAAGATCAATAATAACTAGGTCTCTCCCTAAGAGGTCTTTAACGACCTATCCTCGGAAATTACCTAGTTAGATAAGCCAAAGGCGAAACGCCTAATCTAAAAAGGGGCCTACGCTACCGCTTCGTTTAGTAGCATTATCGAATTAGACGCCGAAGAACTAGAACCGCCTAAGTTACCCTCTATAGCCAAAGTAAAGCCGAAGAAGGCAAAGAAGTAACTATCGCTAAAGGCGAAGGCGTAGGGATAGGGACGTAAACGTAGATTTATAGGGGGAGAATCATTAGGATGCTAAGTATATAGCCTTTTCTACTTCCTTAATAAATGCTTCTATATCTTCCCCGAGCTTGCCTACCTAAAGTAGGAGCCGATCGAGGAGATATAGGAGAAGGTAAAGGAGGCGCTAAAGAACAATAAGAACCTCCGTAAGGAGGTAGAGAAAAAGAAGAAGAAGAAGGCTTGCGATACGGAGGGATAGTCGCTAGTATAATAATAACTAAGGAGGATCACTAGTATCGAGGCCGTTTTTATATATACTTAAGAAGCTCTTTTAACTACCTGTTACTCTCTATATAACTCGGTTATTCTCGATTCTAGTACTATAAACTATATCTTTAACTAATCCTATAGACTAGTTAACTTCTAAGTAGTAGAAGAAGGAGATGCTATCTAGGCGGGAGACTAACTCCTACTAATTAGTGGATATAGTAATGTAGTTATTAAAGTCACTATATCTACTAGTAAGCTACGGACCCTTAACCTCTACAACGTTATATACTACAAGCAGCTAGTATATAGCTTAACGTTACTCTGAATATTACGCGAAAAAGGGATCCATTAGGATAACAAGCCTACCGAAACAATCCTACAGCGGTCCGACAACTTAGAGATTTACGTAGTACTAGAAAGAGAAGGCTAGTTCGTACTTAAATACAACCCGCTACTAACAAGCACTAAGATTGTAGCATTTATTATAGACCGTAAGAGGTTTAATACCTAGATAAGAAGAAGTCTATAGCTTGTCGACGCTAAGATCTAGCATTATTAGCTTGCCTAACCTAGTCTAGAAACACTAAACTACCTGTAGAATGCTACTAAAGGCGTTAGGATTAAAGGTATTAAGAAGAGGGTAGAAGACGCCTCCTAATAACCGAGTCGCCGTAAGCGCCGTAGAGCGGCTAAGCTAGCTAAAAAGAGGGCTAAAGTAAGCGACCGACAAGACGACTTAGACTTAGAATTAGAAGACAAGTTACCTACGGAAGACCCCGACACCAAATGCCTAAACGCTAAGTGCCTATCGTTAAGTAACAATAGTACAATCAGCTTTGAAGGCCCTCTAGGTATAGCAAAGTGCGAAGCCTACGGAAAAGCAAAGATAAAGCGACAAATTCGCTATTAGAAGAGAGACCTTAGAAGATATAGCGTAGGAGAGCGGATTGCCCTTAACTTCTATAACTTCGAACAAGACAAGGAAGGTTTCTTAAGTATAATACTAATTATAGATAGAATCTCTAGGTTCCTCTGGATCTACTTTATAATAGTTAAACGAGATATAGTAGATATACTATTAGTACTAAAAGATTTTATTGCTTCTATAGACTGCTAGTGGAATATTAAAGTTAAGGCAGTAGAGAGTAATAACGAGATTACAATTAAGTTCCCTAGAGTTAAGACTTAGCTTTAATCGTAATAGATCTAGGTCGAGCTTTCCCCCCCTAATACTTAAGATCTTAACGGAGTAGCCGAACGCTTAGCGGGCGTAGTTAAGAACGCAATAAGAGCCCTAGCGATTGGCGCTAATATACTAGACGCCCTTTAGAGGGAGATCGTAACAACGGCAGTTTACCTGCTTAACTTCACCCTAAGAAAACGAATCCGCTAGCGTACCCCCTTCGAAGTCTTTCGTAACGCTACCCCCCTTAAAGTCTTATAAAGTATATTAGGTATAGAACACTGTAACAAGCTAGATCTCGCCTACTTACAGGTCTTTAGATATAAGGCTTTCGTTATAACCTATATAGCGTAGAAGAAGGAAGAGCGCTTGAAGAGACTCTAGCTACGAGCGTAGGTAGGCTACCTAGTAGGATACAACGTAAGCAACGTTTACCGCGTATAGTCCCTAGCAACAGGTATAATAGTACGAATCAGAGACGTTATTTTCGACAAGGATATAGTCTTTAGTAAGAAGATTAAGGACCTTAAGGAAGATATAAGAGGCATATTAGTAGAACAACTAGCATAGTTGCTTCAAGACTTAATAGTCCTAGGACAAGCGGACAACCTTGTCTATCTAGCTTAAGAAGAGGAGTTTAAAGAGCCGAGTGAATACGAAGGCTTTAAAGCCTAGTTAGCTTATAAAGAGCATAGCGAAGAAGAGGGCTACATTGTCCTGTCTAGTTATAGAGACCTAGACGAAGCTGCTTATAAAGAGCTTGGCGAAGAAGAGGGCTACGTTGTCCTGTCCGGTTATAGAGACCTAGACAAAGTGATGCTAGACGTATATAACGATAACGATCGCTATAGCGTAGCGCTAAAAGAAGCTCCCCGCCTGGACTGGCCCTCTAAGGAGACGGTAGAAGCGCTAAGCGTACCTAAACAGCTAGGAATAGCAGGTCTTGGAATAAACTAGCTAAAAGAGTTAGAAGGCGAGAGGACGAGTCTCCCGACGCTACTACTAACGCTACTAGCCGCGATACTAGCTACAGCGATAATTAGCGAGAAGCAGGAAGTCGAAGCTTTTAATAGTAGATTCCTAGAGTATTAACTAACTACTGTAAATATATAGGAGTTGGTTTTCTACGCTATAACAAGAGAAGGAGAAGTTATAACCCCTTTGGGGAAGACGATCTCGAAGAACGAGATCGAGCGAAGACTAAGAAATAAATCATATATCTTTAGAAATAAACTGCCGAAACCCCTAGACTGTTATAAAGACCTTGCTAATTACCTAATAGGTACGGAATTCGAACAGGTAGAACGTAACTACCTTTAAAGCTATAAGAAAATAAAGTTATAGTCTAAGATTAGCGTTATAGACCGACAAATCTACAGTTACAGAATACTCGACTGTCGATAGGTCTACGTCTATAAGTTCGATAAATATAGAAGATACGCTAAAGCGAAGGCACGTCTAGTAGTCCGAGGAGACTAACAACCCAAAGATATAATAGAAAGTAACTACGTAGCTACACTAGCGGGAAGATCGTTCCGAATACTTATCGCGGTCGCTATACGCTTTAACCTAGAGATAACCTAATTCGACGTAGTTAATGCCTTCGTTAACGCGAAGAACGACAAGGCGATATTTATACGAATACTACTAGGGTATCGAGAGATAGGTAACGTACTGCTCTTATATAAGGCGCTATATAGGCTAAGGAAATTACCCCTACTTTAGTAACGAGAGCTAATAGGAACACTATAGAAGATTGGATTTAAAGCCGTTCCCTATAAGCCCTGCTATTTCATTAAAGACAGTATAATTATTTTCTTCTACGTCAATGACATTGTAATCGTATACTACGGTATAGTTAAAAAAGAGGTACAAGCAGCAATAGATTAGCTAAAGGCAAAATATAAGTTAATGTAACGGTCGTATACAACAAGGTTGCACAACAGTGCAACCTTCGTGGGAGCTCGCGAGGGCTGAAGGCTCTACGCGGCGAGCTCCACCTAGTGTGGAGCCACGCTCCTCTAGCTACAGGGTGCTCAGCCAACCACATAGCATAGCACATAATATAGCACATAACACAGGCTATGCCTATAACACTACCCTCCCTCTCTAAACAAGCCCCCTATATAAAAATAGCCCCCTATCCCAGGTGCTCGCATCCGGAGTTAGAGTCACCTTAGCGCCTACCCTGGCGCTACGCCTTCCTTCTCCGCGTCTACAATAGCGGGCCCGGAAGCTTGGGGTACGTATCGTAGAACTCCTAGATAGCGTTATTATAGCCGCGTAGATCCGTTATAGGTTACTAAGTTAGGTTGTTGTAACCTTCCTACTTAACTTAGTACTACTAGCGACCGTTCGCCGCCTTGCTAAACCCTACGATCCTCTTAAACCTCTACTCTACTACGTCTTCGCCTTCGTTAGTCCGCGTAACTACGCGCCTGCGGTTAGCGCTTATATCGTCGTCGACCTTCTCTTAGCTAGCTAGCCCCTACCCTAGGTAGCGCCTTACTCTCGAGACGTAGAACGTAAGGAAGATTGTTATATTCGCTAGGAGCTTTAGAGTTACTACATATAACGAGGCCTTCGTAACCTCGAACGGGCCCTCCTACCGCGGCGCGAGCTTTACGGTCGGCCTACTAGTCTTATAGTTCTATATATCAAGCATCGCCCTATCGCTAACGTAGTACTACGGCGTATCCTCCCTATAGCGGTTCGCGTTCTATTCGTAGCGGTCCTGTAACTACTTTGCTAGCGCTATAACCTTCCCGAGGATCGCCTTAAAGCGGTCCGCGAGCTTAGATACCTAGAAGAACTCCCGCTTCTACTACTCTAAGATATTCGGTAGGTACAGCTTCGACGGCTCTACGCCTATCCTAGGGTTAAAGCTATAATTCGCGAAGAACGGTAATACGCCCGTTATCTCGGAGACTATATTATTCCCTACAAACTCTACTAGAGGGAGCTAGTTAACCTAGTTATCCTACGCCTAGTTAATATATAGCTGTAGGTACTACTTTAGTTCCGCGTTAATCCGCTCTATCTAGCCGTTTATCTAGGGGTAGAACGCCGATAAGGGTTTTAGGGTAATCGTAAGGCGCGCCGATAGCGCCCTCTAGAACCCTAAAACGAACTACGTACCTCTATCCGACACGATCGTCTCTAGTACGCCGTAGAGCAAGTACACACGCTCGATAAACCAGTCAGCTAGCTTATTAGCCTCTAATATCGCCATTGTAATAAAGTAGCGTATCTTCGTAAGCCGGTTAACCACTACTACTACGTACCTAAACTCCTACCCCCTCCGTTTATATAGCGGGAGCGGCGTAATATAGTCCACCAATATATCTCGCTACGGCGCTAACGGTAGCGGGAGCGGCTTAAGGAACCCTACGGGCTTCAAGCGGGGGTTCTTCGTCTTAAAGTATAGCGTATAGGCTCCTACGAACGTCCTTACTAATATACTTATCCCTAGCTACTAGTAGACCCTATTCATTAGGTTAAGCGTCTTCGTCCTCCCTAGGTACCCGCTAGGCCCTAACGCGTATATCTAGTAGATAAGCTACAAATAGAGCTCCGTATTGCCCGGGTCAATTATTAGCCTACCGCGGTAGAACGCCCTACCCGAGACTAACTTGCACTTAGCGAATAGCACTCTTAGCTCCCGCTTGATCTTACTTAGCTAGGTACGTACCTCCTAGTTACTAAGCGCCTCTACTACGTCTACTATAAACGGCAAGGTTACATAGCTCTCCGCGATAAGGTTATTAGCGTAGCGCGAAACGTTAAGGCCGAAAAGCTCTAGTGTCTCGCCTAGTAGCTTAGCGTTATATTTGCTACTAAAGGTCTCTAGGTCGAACTTACTCGGGTCGATCAGGGGGCGCTGTCTGTTCTATAGCCTATTATCTTTAACGTCTTTTAGTATAAACTCTAGCTTCCTACTAAGCGCGTTAGGGCGGCCGTTTGCTATACCTAGGCGGTAAATAATCTAGAAGTCAAAGCGTAACAAGAACTCCGACTAGCGTATATAGCGTGGCGATAGCTGCTTCGTTATACCGAAGGTCTGTAGGTTCTTATAATCCGTAATAATATCGAACCTCTTAGCTATACCTTCGAGCTTAGGGCGCTATTCCTCGAGCGCTTTAACGATCGCAAGGAGCTCCTTATTATAGATATTGTAGTTACACTTGGCTATAGTGTACTTCGCCAAGAAGTAAGTAACTAGATGTAACTCGCTATTATCCCCCTCCTATAGTAGCGCTCTACCTACCGACTAGTCTAACGTATCAACTTCTACTACCGCTTGCTTTTCCTAGTTATATATCTATAGTGCTAGTACTATAATAAAATATACCTTTAGGCGCTAGAAAGCTACCTCGTACTGCTCGGACTACTCCTAGTCTACTATCTTCTTTATAAGCTTATATAGCGGCTGTACGTAGCTCGAAAAACCTTATATAAATCGGCGGTAGAAGTTTACGAACCCTAAGAACTACTAGAGGTACCTCCTTATCTCTAGAGCCTCCTAATTACGTACCGCTTTAACCTTATCTAGGTCTATCTTAATGCCCCTAGGTGTAATAATAAGCCCTAGGTACTTCGTCCGCTTCGTATAGAATTCGTACTTATTAATATCTACCTATAGGCCTACGTCGATTATACGCTTTAGTACCTCCCTAACTTGCTTAATATACTCCTCGAGCATACTAGAGTAGACTAGGATATCGTCTAGGTACGCCGTTACATAGTTATCTAGAGCGTTATAGAGGATATCGTTCACGTAATACTAGAAGGTAGCGGGCGCGCCCTACAGGCCAAACGGCGTAACCAGCGTCTTATATAGGCCGAATCTTATAATAAACGCTATAAGCTACTTGTAGCCTAGCGCTACGCGTACTTGGTTAAACGCCGCGATTACATTAAGCTTCGTGAAGATCTTCGCCTTGTAGATAGAGTCTAGGGTCTCCTGGATTAGTAGGATAGGGTACCGGCTCTTTAGCGTCGCGTTGTTAATACTATAGTAGTCGACGTAGATCCTAATGCCTCCGCCTAGCTTCTAGGCTATAAGGATAGGCGACAAGGCGCTTGAGCGTAAGGGCCGGATAAACCCCTTCGCAAGGTTATCGTCAAGCTAGCGCTTTAGTACGCGTAGCTCTATTAGTAACATCGGGCGATTCCTCAAGTATAGGACTATACTCCCTAGGAGTAGCTCGATCCTATAGTTATACGTATAGTAGGGGGGTAGGATATTAGTATCCTATAGGACGAAGGCGGCTACTAGGTCTTAGTATTCCTTCGGTAGGTACGCCTTAATCTTATCTAGAGTAGGCGCTAGTCTATCCGCCTTGTTAAAGAACTTCTTAGAATCCTCCTCTATAATCTTATTAAGCTTCTCGTCCCCTTTGGCGAGCGCGTCGATAAAGCTATAGAACCTTACTAGGAGCATCGACTTCGCGTACTCTAGTACACTCTCTCGACTTAGCAGGTCCTTGAAAAACTACTTAGGCAGAACTAGTATACAGTCTCTCTTCTTAGCTTCTACCGCTCTCTCTAGCTTACCTATTGTAGTCTATATAACTACTACGCCCTTCTATCGGTATACTACTAGGAAGCTCGCTCCGTTCAGGATCTTCGCGTTATCCTAGCGGATCTTCCCCTATACTTAACTAAGCAGGGGCAGGGCGTAGGGGGGGGAATAGGGTCTAGGGGGTAGTCTCCTAGCGCTAGCTACTACCTCTACTAGCCTTAGTAATATAGGAGGCGGCGCTTCGACTAGCACGCCTATCGCTCCTAGCGGTACAAGCGTCCCCCGCAGGTCGGCCTACGCGCCTCCCTAGGACGTAGATCTCTACCGTCTACAGGCCCGTCTCCGCCTATCGGACCGCCTAGCTCTTTTATAGTTGGAAAGCTTACTTATAGCAATAGCGACCTCGTCGTCGTTACTAGAGGTACTATAGTTATCGTTTTCAGGTACGTCCTCTACCGTTACGTAGTACCGCTTGCTATTCCTAGGGGGTAGAGGTACCTCTAGCTAGCCTACCTACTAAGCGACCTAGCTCCTAATATACTCTAGTAGGTACCTCCCGCGGCAGTACTCTGTAAATTCAAGCTATAGGGTCTCCTAGTCGATCCGCAGGTTATACTTCCGTAGCTACAGGAGGCCCAAGATCACTAGGGTCTCCTTTACAAGCGTTGTAACGAAGTATACTAGGGTCTCCTAGTAGTCGCTAACGACTAGCGTAAGCGCCGCTAAGTACTCGATCTAGCGTAAGAACCCTCCGTCGGCTAGAAATAGCGGCTACTATACCGCCAGCTTCTCTAGTAGCAGCCTATTTGCAACCGCAAAGCTAAAATCCACGAACGCTAGACCTATATAACCCAAGTCTATAAGTGCTACGTACTCTATATTACGCCTACTAACCGCTAGGTACGATAATAAGAGAATAGATTTAGCGCTACTACCTACGGTACTAATAACTAAACTATCTCCCTATCCCTCCTATAGCTAGCGGTACCCCTCCTATAAGCGACAGTTTATAGGAGCTCCTCGTTTCCCTAGTTATTATATAAGAAGCCGAAACTAGAGGGTTGCTCTATACTCTAGTAAGCGCTATAGTCCTCCTACTCGTCTACCTCCCTAACGATAAAACCGCTCTAGTTAGGGGCGTCCGTAAAACGTATAGCGAGCCCGCCTCGACCCCTCTAATAGGCCCTAGCGTAGCCGCTTACGCCGCCGCGAGCTAGGAGGCCCCTAGAGGGGGCTTGACCGAAGCCTTGCTAAGTAGGCTGCTACTATCCCTAAGGCTGCTGCTATCTCTACGCGCCGCTATAGCCCTGTGCTCCGCTATAGCCCTGCGCTCCGCCGTGGCCCTACGCTCCGCTGTAGCCCTACGCTCCGCCATAGCCCTGCGCCCTGCTATAGCCTTACGCGCCGCCGTAGCCCTATACCCCGCTATAGCCCTATGTACCGCCGTAGCCCTACGCGCCTCCGTGCTATAGCTAGCCGCCGCGGCTACTATAGCCTCCTCGGCCAGCCTAGCAATACCTTGAGATATAGTCGCCGGCGCCGTACTTAAAGTATAGGCCGCTAGCCCTACGGCGCTCCTTTTCTTACGGTATAAGCGCGGCCAGGGTAACGGCGTCGATCTCTATAGCGTCGGGATCCCGGGCTCTCCCGGTACCCCCGCTACCGCTGCCGTAATGTATAGCGAGCGCGCTATTGCCGCTACGGATCTTCTTCCTAAAGTCCGCTATATCTAAGTTCGTAGATAGGGTCTGGGCTATCTTGGCCTACGCGTCGAAGTCGTCCGACGCCGGTAGCCTAACCTACGACGTAAACGCGGCCGAGAGGCGGGCCGAGATCTGTTCTCTAAATATACGGACCTACGTTATACTTTCGATATTAGTAGTGTCGGCTAGGTTCGAGAACTCTATTAGGAAGTTATTAAAGTTCGCGAACTTATTTTCCTAGACGAGTATATAGAGCTAGTTCGCGGCTACTATAGCGACGTTATAGGTTGTATACCGCTTCTTAAGGTCGTTTAGGAACTTAGTTCTAGTCTTCTAGTACTAGCGCCTATTGTCGTTTAGGTAGTTCTCGATCGTCTAGAGCTTCGACTTGACCGCGCGGCTCGCGTTGCTACTAAGTATCGCCTTAGTATATAGGATCTTCGTACGCTCGGTCGAGAACTCGCGAGGGTATATTCTCTAGCGCCCCTAGACCTTATCTAACTAGTCGTTAAATAGGGTAGTCCGCTTAATAGTATCCTTCTCCTCCCCTATAAACGGTATCGGGTAGAGGAGGGACATCGTAGCTAGGTTGTCCTTATTACGGGGCTAGTATAACGGCTAGCTACTACCTCTACTACCTCCGGCCAGCGCGGCGCTTGTCGCCTCGAGCGCCTATAGGGTTATTAGTCTTTGCTCTTCAAGCATCTTCAAGATCACCGCGTTCGTATGCTTCTACGCCTCGAGCTGTTTGTAGAGCGCCTTACCCTCGGTAACCGCGTTGTTAGCTATCGCCTAGGTATTAGCGAGCGCAGCGAGTATCGCCTTCTGTTCCGCTAGCGCGGCTCTTAGCTACTTACGTATAATAGCGGCACGCGACGGGCTAGCTTGCTCTAGCGCCTATATTAGTATATTGTTACTATCTTCTACCCTATCTATCATCCTAGTTCGTCAGGGTAGTTCTATAGAGGGTAGTCCTATACGTTAGATATCCTATACGTCAGACTATAAATAGGGGTAGGGTGCTCGTTTTAACTCGCACTACGTAGTCGAGGTTAAACAAAGTCCGGTACGTTAGAAAAAGAAGCGTTCTAGCCAGTCTGAGGTGTTCGATCTACCTCTGACGGTCTAACTAGCTACGCGCGCGAGTTAAAGGTGCAACCTACTGTAACGGTCGTATATAACAAGGTTGTATAATAGTGCAACCTTCGTAGGAGCTCGCGAGGGCTAAAGGCTCTACGCGGCGAGCTCCACCTAGTGTGGAGCCACGCTCCTCTAGCTACAGGGTGCTCAGCCAACCATATAGTATGGCACATGACATAGCACATGACACAGGCTGTGCCTGTGACAGTTAATAGGTAGCTACGACCTAAATTAGTTCTTAGGCATCGAAGTACTATAAGATAGAGAAAAGAGGTTATTATAGCTTTCGTAGGCGTTATATATTAGTAAGATCTAATAACTTGTTAGTTCAGACAAGCGATATAATACGCTAATAGCAAAGGAGGAGTTGCTACCGTTTAACGGTTACCCTACTAGATTAGAGATCAAGTTATACTAGCGGAAAGTTAGTTCCCTCCTCTACGTTATAGTAATAACTTGCCCTAATATCGCCTTCGTTACGTTAAGACTCTTAAGGTTCTTGCTTCGACTAGGGCTAAAGCATTACTAAGCGGCAGATAGAGTTATTATCTATTTGTAGGTAACGAGTTACCTTAGGCTATAATTTAGCCTAGCGTTCGTACTCCAAGTATCTAGCGATACGTCCTATATAGACAACACCCTAGATCGCAAAAGCTTACAAGTATACGCTATAAAGCTATTTAGCGGGATAATTGGATAGCGCGTAAACAAGCAGCCAACTGTAACAACTTCGACTATAGAAGCCAAGCTACTAGCCCTTAGCTAGACCGCTAGAGAGTCGCTCTTTATAAGCCGGCTAATTAAGGAACTAGGCGTAGCCCTAACGGATAATAACAACGAGCTAAGTACGATCACGATCGAGTACGACAATACTTAAACCATCCGGATTGTAACGGTAGAAATCGCTAATCTCAAGACGAATTTACAGTACATTGACATCTACAACCACTAGTTACGCTAAGAAGTCTAGAACGGGACTATCGCGGTCAAGTACGTTAAGAGCGCAGATATACTAGCGGACGGTTTTACCAAGGTATTACTTAACGATAGCTTCGAACGCTTCGTCGCGTAGTTAGGTCTGACAGATATTACGGAATAGTTAGATGATCGTAGGAAAAGCGAGAGGGATCGGGAAGTAAGAGATAGCTCTGAAGGCCCTAACAACCGCGCAGTTATATACTATAATACTAACGAGTTTTGGTCGGATGTAGAAATGAGCTAGGAGTAGGACTAAAGGAAGGACAACACTACGATTTAGATCGCCACTAGTTCAGATCAGCCTCGTAGTAGATCTAAGGGGGTATATTAGATTAAGCCCGGGAAATAGGCAGGTATAGCTCGGGTATACAATTACGTAGCTCAGGCTACGCTAAGCCATTGTTAGCTGTAGGTAGCCTAGGCGGTTTAATAGGGGTCTTGGGCATCCCCCGGAAGGATCCTGCTTCCAGTTCTACAGAGTTCAATCAATCTGACGAGCCAAGTGGAAGAATCACCACTTTGGCCAACAACAACCCATTTTTCACACTTATACGTGAGACTGTCTATTTTGTGGTATATCCAACACCTAGATGCTGTGGATATTGTGCCGGGGTTAGGGTTGTCAAGCAGAAGGAGCATGAGGGAGCCCACGAACATCACAGCATTGCAGACGACAACGCTCAAGCAGGATTGCAGATCACAACATGGGTCAAACCAGGGGAGATAAGCCGTCCTGGAATCTTTACGCGTTCGCCGTTTACCGAGCTGTGGCGGAGGGGGTCGGGGTGCTAGGGTGGATAAGGAAACCAAAGTTTTGCGCTGTGATATGGTGTTGCTGTCTTGCCGGTTTCAGATGTGAGTTTACATATGTAGGTCTTGTTGTGATGATGGGTTCGGATGATGGGATTTCGAACTTCAGAGTTGTCGCGCCGGTTATTCTTTGATATGATGATCCTGTGACTCTGCCATGACGTCTTGCATCAGGCTTAAGTCTTGCATCAGGCTTAAGTCTAGTAGTTGCTAGTCGGGGCTAGGATGGAATTATAGGACGAGTCTGATATTGTCAGTAATGAAACTTCTACTTGAGGCAGTACTGCATGCTTCATTATACTATATTCCGCCAGGTATATTAAGATTACGCATTGCACTACAAGCTTGAATTCCGTTTTGTTCTTATTATGACTTCTAAGCCCCCAATGACATTTTGTTACACCGCAGAGAGTATAGGAATAAGGGAGTTAAGTGCCTTATTCTTATAACTATAGCGGTGGGATAATAGCTATATAAATCGGGCAGGGCAAGCTAGGTCCTAGGGTCTTAGGATCCTAGCAGGCTCTTAGCATCGTATAGTCGTCGTTATAATAACGATGATAGCGCTAAGCATAGTATATAGAGAGCTGTATATGCCCGTCCTTATGCTTACCGAGGCCGACAGAGGTGCGGAATGAGCACCACCGAGAGGTGTAGGATGGCGTGTAACATATTTTCAGTCTCCTGGGGCTCTTATCGCCCTATGTGCCTGCTCTAATGCCTGCTCTAATACTGTTTTATGTAGTTTCTAATGCAACTCAGTCATCTACTGAACGGGATACTCGGTTTGCTACTTACATTTCTAACTATGTATATTTACCCAGTGCGCTCGACAATGTGGGAGCCCCCCTTCCCCCCCCCCCCTCCACCCAGAAAAACATCATCTCTTGGAGGCTCATAGCGCAATTGGTAGGGGCAAAGTGAGGCTTAATATTGATGATGATGATGCTCATGGAGAGGCTAGAGATGGCTATGCGCTAGCTACAGAGTGCCTAAGGTGGTGGAGGGCTTGACCCTACTGTAGGTCGGACCTACAGGTGCTAAGACAGCCCCCTAAGCGCACCACTACTAACTGTGAAAAAACAGGTTGATCCCCTAATCCGGTAGTTGTAATATATGACGTAGCGTTAAGAAAAAGAAAAATCCGTGATCCTCTAGTGCTAGAAAACCTGTGATCCTCTAGTGCTATCGTCCTTCCTTTAGAGAGCTACTGCTAGCTTAAGCCGTTGTTGTTGTAGGCGAGTAGAGGCCTAGCTACTTGACGAACTATATGTATTTAGCTCGGTTTAGAGCTTTCGTTAGTCCGTCTGTAACTATGTTGTTCGTGCTAATATGTTATAGTTGAAACTCTCCTATCGCTACCCGCTAGATCACCTACTTGTAGCGGATGTCGATGTAGTACGTTCTAGCTATGTTTAGCGGGTTAAGTACGATCGTACGAGCGTTCGCCGAGTCCGTAAACATTAGTAGAGGGAGAGGTTGCGGGTAACTAGTATCTCTTAAGATATTAGCTACCTATAGGAGAGACAACGCCGTTGGCGTTAGGTTAATAAACTCTGCTTTAGTGCTCGAGAGTGTAACGAGTACCTGTTTCTTCGCCTTCTAGACGACTAGGTAGTTGCTAATTATAATAACGTAGCCGCTAATAGAGACTCTAGTAAGTAGGTTAGTAGCGAAGCTAGCATCGCTAAACGCTCTTAAGGCAAGGTTCTAGGGCGTTATTTTGCCGCTATAGCGTAGACCGATTGTCTTTGTTCCTACGATATATCGCTAGAGGTAGGCGAGGAGACTAATATAGGCGTTAGATAGGCCCGCGTTAGCTTTACTAAGCCGTATAACTATATACGCTATATCGGGGCGTGTACTAGTTGTAAGGTTGTTGACTAAGCCGACCTTAGTTTGGTACTACTTAGTGATTGCCTTAGTTGGTTTTTCCTATATTGCTAGTAACTTAAAGTCGCTAGGGATCTAGGGAGTCTTAATAGGGTAAACGCTCTACTTGTTAAAGCGCTCGAGGATCTTATTAACGTAATTGCTCTAGTAGAGGAAGATAACTCTATCTCTACGGTTCCGAACGATAGAGTACCCGAGGAAAGTCTTTGTATTACCTATCTTCTTAAGCTTGAAGATCCTAGCAAGTACGTTAGCTATATTGTAGATATCTTCTACAGTAGGACTAGCTAGTTCGAAGTCGTCGACGTATATAAGTATTAGCGAGCTACTATCGGCGTGCTTGAACATATACCTATTAGTCGTTATAGCTTCGAAGCCAAGTTTAGTCAGTTCGGGCATAAGCGTTTTGTACTACTAGAGAGGGGAGCGTTAAAGGCTATATAAAGCCTTCTTAAGACAGCATACTCTAGTAGTGCTATTAGAGAAGCTAGTAGGTTAATAGACAAAGACGTTAACGTTGTCTAGGACTACCGCGTTAAGAAAAGCGCCTACAACGTTGATTTAGTAGCATTCGAAATCTAGGGCGGCGACTAGGTTAAAGAAGATATATATAGTAGAGGCGTAGACTACGGCCAAGTAGACTTTGTAGGGTGAATAGTCGCTATGCTTGAAGTTGCCGCATACGACCTATCTAGCGCGGTTACGCACCTAGTTACCGTTGTTATCGAATTTCTAGTTAAATACTTATTTGCCAGGTAGGATCTTAGACCTTACAGGTCTATTAACTAGATCCTACGTTCCCGCGGTAATAATCTTATTATATTGTTCTTAGTAGGGCGGCTTCTAGTGTATAAGGAAGTCGGCCTACTTAGATACCTCCTTAAAGGAAGCTAGGATCTTGTTAATTAAAGGAGAGAGAAGGTCTTTGTTATTAACTATAGAAAGGATTAACTCTAGATCCTAGGGGACGAATTGATTAACGTTAGCGAATAGATTAGAAGAACCTGCTATTAGCGTATCTACTGCCGCTTTTCCTTTACGATAGAGAGTATTATAGTATCCTGTAATAGGACGAGTGTTCCGAGTTAACCGCCTTGTTACGGTTGGCTTGGTATTGAAGACGCTATTACGCTAAATCTCTTGCGCTTCGTTAGTAGGAGAGGGAGAGCTAGGTGCTAAGGCGAAATCCGAATCCGAATCCGAATCCGAAGCCGAAGCCGAACCCGAACCTAAGAAATATAGATTGTTAGGAGGCTCTGTAGGAGGCGTGCGCTCTATAGGAGGCGCGCGCTCTGGCGTTTCTAGGTAAGGCGTATGCTCTAGGGTCAATAGCCTAGTTAGATCGTATGCTATGTTACTGTTAGTAGGCTTCGTTGCTATATTGCCGCCTATATTACTAACTATATTGCCGACCGTGTTGCTGACTGTAGGTTCCGTTACTATATTACTAGAGGGGGTAACTCTATAGGTAACGACTGTTGATTGGAAAATGCCGTTATTATCTACGTAGACGTTGTTAAATGTCGCTTCGTAGATCGGGTCTTCTAGATCCTCTAGGTTATCCGCCGGGGGGTTCTTAATAAAGCGCGTATCTCTGGTACGTACGATCCGGCCACTGCCGTTTAGTCGAATCCGGTAGATTTTGCCGGACTAGCCCTTGTAGCTATAGAGCTTACCTTTAAATGCTCTAGCTATTATCTTACGGCCCTAGGGACGAACCTTTTTGTCGTAGATGTACATGTATACCGTAGCGCCGTAAGTGCGGAAATAATCGATCTTAGGGATATACTAGTCCGCTAGTAATCTAACCGACTTACTAAATACTTAGAAGGGAGATATATTATCGTTGTACCGAGAGGGGAGACGGTTAATTACGTAGATTATAGCTTCTTCTACTAGCGGCTAGTATCCCTCTAGGAAGCCCGCCTCTAGATTCGTAGTTCTAGCGCTATCTATAATCGTACGACCCGCGCGCTTAGCTATTGCGTTTTGCTATAGGCAGTCTGGCGCTATCGTTGTAAAGCGTTTTCTATAGGGTTTATACTACTTACGTATCTACTTAATTGCGAATTCTATACCGTTATCGACGTAGATCTCTTGAACTTTGAGACTACTCTATGTTTCTATAAACTCGATGTAGTTAATAACTACTTGGAAACCCTCTAACTTCTTGTTAATAGCAATGTACTAGTAGAAGGTAAAGAACTAGTCGATAATATAGATAGCGTAGTTCTTGTTGCTAACGCCGACTAGGGTATATAGAATCGAATCTATATAAATCTTCTAGAGTATATAGGAGACCTTTGGTAGTTTATCGTGTAAGATTTGCTAGGTTAACTTACTAAGATAGTACTATTTATAACGGTACTACTTTGCTTACTAGCTGCTGATCCGGATACCTATACGCTTGTAAGCTAAGATAACTTTGTTAATAGTTATATATATAAGTCTTCGGTATATAGTAGCGTAGTCGATTGCTAGGAGGGCAATATAGTCGATCGCGACTATAATAGCTTCGTCCTTAGGTTCCGGGACCCTTATAACGTTAAAGATCAGAATCCCTCTAACCTATCTTAACTAAGCTAGTTCTTAGCTAGACTTAATATTAACTATTTGTTTAGTTATACTATTAGGGACTACGCTATACTTATCTATCTAGCTAGTTAATATAAGGTTAAGGGGGGTAGACTTAGAGAGGATAGTATTTGGAATAACTATATTAGTTACTCTACTATAAGAACGAACGTAGGGGAAAGCTACTGATCCGCCGTAGGTTAGAAGCGAAGTGTTACCGTTAGCTAAGGTTACCTTGATTAGCTACGGTAGATTAGTAAGATCTTTGAACTATTTAGGGTCGTTAAATATACTATTCGACGCTCCTAAGTCAAGGTAAACTATATCCCTTATAATGTAGGTGTTAAGAGTAGTAGCCCCTATAAGTACTATACTAGGGGGGTTGATCGTTAGCGATGTTATAGCAGGGTTAATCGCTAGGTTAGCGACGCTCTTATTGTTAATACCTTCTATTACGCCTGAATCCTAGCTATATACGCTATAGTTAGCTTCTATATTCGGGGATACTACAGGGTTAGCGGTTCTAGTAGCATCGTTACTAGCGTTACGTTAGTGTAAGAACTTAGCCTTAAGCTCTAGGTAGAGGACCTAGTAGCTACTGTTACTACCGTTGTAGTAAATCTTATAGTAGTTATAATATAGAGTACGTATAGGGTATCTGTATATTCGGCTATACTTAGGATCGCTATAGAGCTTCCCTTTGGACTTAGGGTTGCCGTCGTCTTGCTTTTTCTTCGCAGCTAGTGTCGACAGAGCTAGTATACTAGTTATCGCTTGCTTATTTGCCTTAGTTATAATAAGGTTAAGGAGGGTCGAGTACGTAAGCTAGCTAGTTTAGAGCTGAAACTTTAGTATATTAGTCTAGTTACTATTATACTTACTTAGACCTTAAAGAAGGAAGGCTTGTTATATCTTCTCGTAAGGGTTGATCCTAACGCTCTATAGTCTCGTATATAGGAAGAGGAATCTAGTAATAAAGGCCCTAAGGGAGTTGTACTTGCTTATATCTATCGACGCGAACTCCTAGATTATATTATACTAGCCTTCGTCGGACACGTTACTAACTAAGCTATAGACGATCTTAAAGAGGGCGTAAGGGTCGCTCTCGCTATTAGTCTATCTATAGCTCTTAATAATCTCTATTATACTATTAAGAGAGTTGCGAATTATTAGGTACGCTAATCTACAAGTAGCTCTAAAACTGTCGTAGACCGCTTTTAGCGTATCTAGAGAGGGGGGGATTGCTATACTATTAATATAGTTAGTATATCCAAGGGCGTAAGCGTATCCTCTTACTACTTCTTTCTAATCTTTAATATTAGAATCTCCCTTAAGCTTAGGGAGGGTTAGAACAGTAACCTTAGCCGACTTAGTAGTCGTATAGTTGCTATTAGCGAGGGCTTAGAGTTGTTAGAGTAGGTATATAACTAAGTCTAGTGTTTATTATACCTTTTAAGGTGCTAGCTTATATTAGATTGGCTCGTTCTAGAGCTACTCCTGTAGAAAGTCTTCCTAGGCGGACATCGCAATCGTAAGGAAGAGAGAGAGAGAGAGAGGGAGTCGGTAGTAGGAAAATAGAGCTATATTCCGATATATTGACTCGCAAGTGTGAAAAGAAGGTCGGTTGTACAATTGAGAATCTCGTACGATCGAAAGAAGGTTGCTTGATCAAAAGACAATCGAATCGTATCGATCTAGAGGTTGCAATAGAAGCAACAGGGTCTTATAACCTCTTGGAGGCTTATAGCGCAATTGGTAGGGGCAAAGTGAGGCTCAATATTGATGATGATGATGCTCATGGAGAGGCCAGAGATAGCTGTGCGCTAGCTACAGAGTGCCCAAGGTGGTGGAGGGCTTGACCCTACTGTGGGTCGGACCCACAGGTGCCAAGATCATCCGGTCTAACAATTTAACCATCATGTACCGCCATGATCGCGGCGGAGGCAAGTGATCTTACATCCGAGTTTCCCGCCCATCCATCATCCATCCGCCATGTCCAACAAGATAAAAACGGAGAAAGAAACACAGCAGAAGAGAGGAACTCGACGCCAAGAGCAGTCGAGGGGCTTTTGTCGGACAATGAATATTCCATCATCGTTGACGGGAAAGGAGAAGGAAGGGGCAACAGTGCTTCAAGTTTGCACGACCCCTAAACCGCCCCATGCCTCATACATCAGCCCGCAACCCAACCCCAATCTGGGTCCCGGACCACCCTGTATTTCTACCGTCCACCATAACCTTGAACAATCTTCGCGTTCCGGGCGCACTTTGCTCTGTCCTGGCGTTGCTGCATGGGTCGTATGATCGGAGCGGCAGGATGTGATGATGTGTATGTATGCCAAATGCCAAGCAGGTGGAGAGTAAAAGGGGGTTGAGGCAACAGTTTAACGGTTGTGTGTGTGAACCAATTGCTCAAATCGCGGAATCAGACCGTGATGTCTTGGCTCCGTGCGATCAGGACGGTTTCGTTCTGGTTCGGCAGTGTTCCTTTCGTTTGTCGTAGGTGGATAGGCTGCTGATTCGTTTCCGTCTTGGCTTTGGATGGGGTGCATTTGCTTAGTTGCTCCTCTTCTGTGAGGGTGCGTGGAGGTTTTCGGTTTCGTTGGGTATGGGGTGTGTGGTCGGTGCTGAAGTGTCGTCCACGCGGTGTTTCGCGCTCAACCGACCAGCCAGCATTGCGCCTGCATGTCCACTCGTGCATTATGGGACCCGTTCGAACCGGTTCAGACGCGGTGATTGCTCCCAGGTAATCTTGAGGGGTGCTTGCGGGCGTTGGACGCTTGATTGGGCTGGGTGTCGGTTGGGCCTCCTCTTGCGGGGCTGCTCTGCAACTCCTAGATGGCTCACCACGGGAGTCTCGATGACGGGTATCTTCTCGGGAATGTGGGAGCCGACGAGCTGATCGTCTCCGAGTTGTTTCCTACCGTCCTTTGGATACGGAGTGGGCGTGCGGTAGCGGACCGGCTGGTGAGTACCGTGCCGTCTCCATCTTGATGGCGGGACGAGCCAGTTTGGTTGCCTGTCGAACATCTTTTGTCCTCTCTCTCCGAGCCCTGGCGGTGGGTTTGTCGAGTTCCTCGAACTGCACCTGGACAGTGCGGAGCCCATGACGACGTTTCGGTGAAGTGACAGAAGAGGCAACAGCGGGCCTGCAAGTCTAGAGCTCTCGAGCTATCTTTGCGGATCGATGGATGAATCGTGGTGTTGGCGTGGCAACTGAACCCTGCACCCTCGGCTTGGGAGGATAAAAATGCCGCAAACCGGTTTGGTTGGAGAAGATGAACAGAAGTGGGCGAGTTGGGGTCAAAACCACCCGGAGGGCAGTGATACAATGCTCAGCAAACACATGCGTCGGGAGAGTTAGGCCTCAGCTTTCTCAAAACGTAGATCCAATAGGTGCCAAGAAGTAAAAAGACATATCATCAAGGAAGCCCCCAAGGAAAAATATATGCTGGAATCATGATATTTATGTTCGTGGGCACATGTGGGACAGTCGTACCACAAGTTGCAGATGATTTAGCCCTCCTTCCCCATCGTCTTGGGTTTCTTGGCGGGCATTCACCAGCGAGGTGAAAAAAGTGGGAGCAATGTAGATCGGATTGGTCGTTTCAAACTGCAAATTCGTTTGGCGCAGCAAATTTCGGCACCGCCTGCTTGGGCAGGTTCATGTTGAGGTGAAGAGGCAGTGCCTCAGCGTGAACTTAGACCGCGCAGTGTTTGAGCTGAGAAGCTAGATTTGGACCCTGGTATTCGGGAAGGCGCTGCATGGCGCATTGTAGGGGAAGAAGGCACTAGGACGTACTTCGGAAACTTCCGTATCAACAGTCGTGCAGCACCTGAAACGACCGACTGCCCTCATCCTTCCCTCCCCGTCAAAGCCACATGATGCACTCCGACAAGCCTCGCTTTGCAGTGACAACAGAGAAAGCTTGGCTGATTGCCAAGCTGTCCATCCTCGATGTAGATCTTCTCGGCATCGACAATCTCGGCCCGATTCGGCAAGTGCACCATTTGTAGGGAGGTTGGCCCTAACCAACTGTGCTACCGCCACTGGAACAGCCACTGGAGAGGCCAGGGACCAAACACCCTACAGCGGACCATGTCACTAAACTTCTTGACAGGTTAAACTCTCACCCAAATGCTGTATTCTCTCAAGTGCTACTGTCAATCGCCAAGAGGATATGCGCGCCGAGTAGGATCAAAGCCACTCCGTCTTGCGTGGCGCTTGCACCTACAACCTTCCACGCACGATGCGTCGTTGCGGGCTCGCGCAATACGTCTTTCCCCCATGTCCTCTTGGCTCTTGGCTGTGTTCCCAGGTTCGGTCAACCATCGAGATGACGGCTTGGCAATTGCAGCGGCACTGATCTCTTGGCGAAGGCTCACAATATGATGAAAATTGGAAACAGAACGTCCAAATTCGACTGTCCCGGACATGCACTCTTGGCACGCGACGGCACGGTGCCATCCGTTGGGATCTCCTTCGATACTTTGACGACATTTTCCACTGCCAAGGCGCCGGTGGTCGGCCACTGCGCCCATTCAAGCTCCACGTCACTCAGGTATGTATGGAGTACGCAGTATCCATATAACATAAGCATCGACGGATCGACGGATGCCGGCGTTGGTGTCCAGGTCAGTGGCAACAAAGAGAAAGCAAACTTCAGGGACTCGGGTCACTTGTCAGTGGCTACGTTCTTTTCCGGCTTCTCCTACTACTAACTTTCATCAATTTAAGTTCCAAGTAATCCTACAACCACCGCACAGAATGAACGTCGAGAATACCGTCAGATCTCTCTGGCGACTCCCAAACTGGCGAGTTGAGGGAATTTTTACCGTCACGCGTCATCTGCCGGCAACTGAACTCGCCAAGCCGTTACATCTGTTGATCAAGGCTCTTGGCATTCCACAACGGCGCCGGATGGGATGGACCAAAAGCCCCGTCCTTTCCGTTGTTCTGTTGTGGTCCGCAATCTTGGAAGAGAGCTGACAGCGGTGTGGGCATTGCCAAGTCAACCCTCTCCGATTCATGGGACAATTCAGCAACGGGAGCTCCGTCGGTATGAGGTGTGCGCCAAGTGCAACTGGCATCCCACATACGCGGCTTACAAGGTGACGACGAGCATGGCCCAAGCGGGCGCCCACGATCTGCAAGGTTCAGTCTTGGAGGTGCACTAATGTCGGCCACGGACAGCCGAGCCTCCTGCTCGGTGCGCAAGCTGTGCCTAGGCGGCGTCATGGTGTGGGCCGTCAGCCAGGACTACACGGAGCAGGGTGAGCGGCTGCCGTGGCCGCCGCCGCCGGCACCGGCACCGGAGGAAGCAGCAAGAAGCGGGCCGACATAGTCATCTACGAGACCCGGCACTCGAAGCACCTGCAAAGAGCCACGTACTACGAGTCGCTCAAGGCGGTCGAGGTCGGGCAACATTCTTCTCATTCGATATGTAGTCTTGCTCGCTATCAGATGACGGCCATCGTCCTGACACCCACCGAGGTACGTACTGACTCCCTAATAGTTCTTCACCCAAGCGAGGAAAATACTGGAGCCTTGAGACGCCGGTCTGCTTCCGCAGCAGAGATGCGGCGACTAGGTTCCCAAGCAACCATGTCACGGAGCAAACGCGCGAGCTCGTCCCGCTGGGCTGCAGAGAGGTACGAAGCCCGTTTGGCGAACCGGTCCTCCAACGACGGTGTCGGTCGCTTGTCATCGGACCACCACCAGTCTGGTTCGGGCGACGGAGCCACGGGTTGTCCGGGTTGTGCTAGACCGTATTTGCTCCAGACGAACTTTCCCTTCCAATGACCGGGGACAGGGCCATGGTGTCGGACGACAAAAGCAACCAGGTGCGTGAAGATGGGGAAGCCGACTTGAAACATATACTGGCTAGTAGACGTATAGTATACAAGAGCTGCAAGCTGCCAGACATCGGATTTGGTCGAAGCCGGACTGCCAAAAAGGAGTTCTGGTGGGAAGAACTCAACCGGACATCCCAAGGTCGGCGGCGGGCTATTGCTTAAAAAGGCGCAGCCGAAGTCGATGATTTGGACGGTCGCCAGTGATGAAGAGTCGAGACCAGAAAAGGACGCAGAGGCAACTACCTTCTTCGGAGCGTGTTTGGAGTGGGATACAGGGCCTTTGCGGAGTCGAAGCGTCTCCTCTTTGATAGGGCCCAGAACCTCTAGAAGACGGCTTTCAGTCATGGACTGTAAGCTTGGAAGCTTGAATGCTATATTTGACGGTGTGAGATCTAGGATAGGCGCGTATTTGTTAATTAGTGCGTCTTGAGCTACAATAGGGGGGGTAGGCGAGAGAAACTTGAGCCTTACCACCGTGGCAGACATCATGTGAGTGGAGGAAGGCGACGGCGCTTGCAAGCTGCTGGCACGTATAGTGTCGTTGCGAAGGCGTCAAGCTCCATGATTTGTCCGAATGAAGGCTGAACGCGAGAAGAGGGAATACAAGACAGCGGTGCTGGCCGTTAGGGCCGGAGACGGTGAAGGAATCCTCGAGCATGACGATGTTCGGGTGACTGGACCTTCCCACTTGGCCAAGCCGTTGGAGAAAGTGCAGCTCATGGCTGGGGCGCGCGTCACCGAGGTCGGCACGAAGGATCTTGAGGGCGTGGAACGAGACTTGTGGTTGTCCGGCAGAGTCAAGCTGCTTGCGCTGTCGCTTGACCAGCCAGACAATGGAGAAGCCGCCATGCCCAAGTTTGTGGACGACGGTGTAGTCATCCTGGCGGTTGGTGATTGTGTCACCAATGTCAACGGGGTGATAGCCGCCGGGCGTGTAGCGCTCGACATCTTCAACATGTTCCCGCATGAGGAACCCGGTGTGTCGATACAGCGAGACGCGCGATGGGCCCATTTCCAGCATGGCGGCAGCCTTTTAGCGATGGAACGGGCGAAATCCGCCAGGGCAAAGAAAGAATGAACAAGAAAATCAACAAACGGTGGATTGGTGGATGATAGATGGATGGTTGGATGGATGCGAGTCTTGAGGTTAAGGTATCATGTCGTGAGGTAGGGCTTAGCGCCTTGGCATAGTGGAACCTAGTTCCTCTAGTACAAGGCTCACGTGCACTCTTCTCTTACCATAACGCGCCACCCTACACTAGGAAGATGGTCTTGGGTATGGTCTTGGCCAATCAAACCGATCTTTGAAATAAGAGGCGATTTTCATAGTACAGGACGGTCACTAGGGCTATTTCTATAGGGTACGGCCATTTTCTATAGAAAACTGTTTTGAAGTAGTAAGGTAGGTCCTATATAACGATCGTTTTAGACTAAGAGAGCGTTGTAGAGCGTTTTTACACTAAAATCGTTTTCTACTAAAAAGCCTATTATTATATAAAATTTACCCTTAACTTCTAAGCTATTGTAAAATAAAGATTATCTTTCCTCTTTAATAGTTGTATAGTACTGGGACTATCTTCTATAGAGTTAAGCCCTATATTTCTAATATACTATATCTTTAATTTTCAATCTACTATATCTTTAATTTTCTCAACTATATCTTTAATCTACTATATCTTTAATTTACTATATCTTCAATTAAGACAGGGGTTTTTACCCGGCTCCCTGTTCAGGGGGTACGGCTTCCTTTGTATACAAACTAGTAGCAGGACCGGCGCGCCGTAAGGCATATCGGAGTACGAATAAATAATATATCTTCAATTAACTAAGTCGATTAATAACCTTCTGTAGGTAGTAGGTTAATATAGCTCTCTATAACCTAGCTCCTACAAACAAGTCGATTCCTAGCGAGTTAGCTTATAAGCTAATAAGCTAAGCTAATTAATAACCTTCTCTATAGCTTAGCAAGGTTAATATAGCCCTCTGTAACCTAGCTCCTACTAACAAGTCGATTCCTAGCGAGTTAGCTTACAAGCCGATTAACGAAGCTAATTAACAACCTTCTCTATAGCTTTGTAAGGTTAGTGTAGCTCTCTATGGCCTAGCTCCTACTAACAAGTCGATGCCTAGCGAGGTAGCTTATAAGCTAATTAACTACGCCGATTAACAACTACCTCTATAGCTTAGCAAGGCTAGTGTAGCTCTCTATAACCTAGCTCCTACTAAGCTATCGATTTTAGCTAATAAGTTGATTAACGACCTTCTCTATAGGCAGTAGCTTAGCGTAGCTCTCTATAACCTAGCTCTCGCTATCAAGTCGATTCCTAGCGAGTGAGCTTATAAGCCGATTAACAAAGCCGATTAACAACCTTCTCTATAGGCGGTAGCTTAGCGTAGCTCTCTATAACCTAGCTCCTACTAACAGGTCGATTCCTAGCGAGTTAGCTTATAAGTCGATTAACTAAGCTAACTAACCAAGCAAATTAACGACCTTCGCTATAGATAGTAGGTTAGTGTAGCTCTCTACAACCTAGCTCCTACTAAGCTATTAATTGTAGCTAATAAGTCGATTGATAACCTTCCTTATAGGTAGCATCTTAGCGTAGCTCTCTGTAACATAGCTCCTACTAACAAGTCAATCCCTAGTAAGTTAGCTTATAAGTCGATTAACTAAGTCGATTAACGACCTTCTATAGGCAGGCGGGGGCGCAGGTAGGCGGGCGGGCGCGTAGGTAGGCGAGCGGGCAGGTAAGCGGGTAGGGGCGCCGGCGAGTAAGCGGGTAGGGGCGCGCGTAGGTGTCACAGGTCTAGCCGTGACATATAGCTGTATAGCCATTGTGGAGCGGTTGTGCGATATAGGGCCTGTAGAGCCTGTAGCGTATATAGAGCCCGCTGTAGGGTATATCCCTAGCGGGCTACACCTACGATCTTAAGTTCCTCGTACAACTATATCGAATATATATATACCCTAACATTGGGCATTTACTACCTGTAATAGTTAGTTGTACCTTCTGTTCGTATACGTAGACCTTCGTCGAATAATTACGACGAATTTACGTTGCGCGAACTAACCGAAATCACAATTCAAAGACTAACTTACCCTGAACCTAAGAAACTAACAAGATAGTCGACCCTAAGACAACAGAATAGTTAGAAACCTGAACCTAAGAACTAAGAACCCGAACCTAAGAACCTGAACCTAAGAACCTAGATTATAATACCTAAGTACTATAGACGTTAACGTAAGCTCTATAGCCTAAGTGCCTATTCCTATTAAGGATATATATAGCGAGGCCGTCGCGGCCTTAAAGGAAGAGATATACCTAAAACTAAAGGGTTATTTCGAAGGATACTATAGGCTGTGTATAGGTAACAACCTCTTACTTAAAGCGCTTAAAAGAGCTAGAAAGGACAATATAATAGAGAGGATAATAGCGAACCTTGCCGAATATATCCTTAAAGGCGCGACCGAGGAAATCTAAAGATAGATAGTTAGGGCAAACGAGGTAAACGAGAAGGCTATAGTACTATAGGTAGAGAATAACGTTTTAACAAGGCTAATCGAGTCTAGGAAGCTAGGCGGCGGCGGCGCTAGGGAAGGTAGTATACTATATGCCTTTACGTTCTTAGGCTCTAAGCGGGACTTAGCGAAGCGAACTATATAATTTAGAATATAGAAGACGCTAATTACAGCGTAATAGGCTGTAAGGCTGCTAGAATACGCGACCGAGAAAGCGAAGATCCTTTACGTAGCGTCGCTACTAGAGGGGATTGTAGCTAGCCTAGGCCTAGGCTAATAACCTTAAAATAGAGGAATACTTAAAGAAGGCTAACGAGCCGAACTACTATAACGGCTATAACGCTAAGAAGGAAGGTAAAGACCTAAACGCTATAGACGTTAACTAAGTAACTACTACCAAGGATAAGGCGACTATATTATAACTCTCTAACTTAGAGAAGGAGTAGTATATAGCTATAGGTCTCTGTTTCCTCTATAGTATAAGGGGCTATATTATAGCGAAATATATAGAGAAAGGCAAGCAAGCCTAGAATAACTAGGGCGCTAGAGGTAGAGGGTAGCGGGGTAGCTATAGCAACTACGGCGGATTTAGCAACAATAGTAGCAGCCCGAACTAGAACAATAACAGCGGCCTAAACTAGAACAACTATAACGGTAGATTCGGCAATAACGGCGGATTCGGTAACAACGGCGGATTTAGCAACAACGGCGGATTCGGCGGTAGCAGAGGCTATAGCGGCAGGGGATACCTATATCGATAGAATAACAACAACTAGAACTTTAGCAATAGCGGCAGGGTCTATAGCACGTACCGGGTACGGTTTATAGACCAAGGCTAAGGCCGCGTTCTAGGAGAAGTCAATTATAACAATGCTAAGTACTACGAACCTAAATAGAGTATAGAAGACCTAGAATAGTAACAATAGTACTAGGGAAATGCCTAGCCTCTATACGAAGACGCGCGTAGGGGTATAGAGGCTATTATAGGGGAGGTAGTAGTGATTTAGTTATTAGCGCTATCGGTCAGATAGCTAATTCAATCCTATTATCCTCCTACATTGTAATAAGCAAGCGCAAGATAGCGTATATAGCGCTTGTAGATTTAGGCTATATAGGTCTCGCCTTTATAGACTTTAGTTTCGTAGTATATAACGATATACTACTAAGTAGACTAGAAACGAGGAAGCTACTCTACTTAGCTAATAGTATACTAAAGTTATAGATCGAATAGAGTATAGTACTAGAACTAAGGATCGGCTAGTATAGGGAGAAGCTCCGGTTCTTTATTACTATACTAGCGAAAGATAATCTAATTATTCTAGGCCTCCTATAGCTAAAAAGACATAACCTAACAGTTAACTAGGCGGACCTAAAGCTTACGTTTAGAGAGCGTTGCTAGGAGTAACGCTACTTACTAGAATATATAACTAAGCTAATAGTACCGTAAGCGAAACCTATAACTATAGAACCTACAACCGCGGAACCTATAACTATAAAAAACACTACGAAATACTAAGTATCGATCAAGGAAGTCCTAGATAAGGGAGAACTAGAGGACGGAGAATATAGCTAGAGCCTAGAGAACCTATAGAAAAGGAAGAAGAAAAGGAGGCTATCCCTATTATAGCGCTACTAGAAGGCACTTAAGAACGGACCTTAGTAGACCTTATCCCCGCTAGGATCAAGAGCGGTAGTTATTCCTAATACGCCTATAAAAAGGCTATAACTAGCGAAAAAGGTAGACGGGCGTAGGTACCTATAGGCGCCGCTACTACCGAAACGACTCCTAAAGCTACTACCGTATAACGAAGTAATTAATAGAAACAACATTAAGCTACTAAACGCGCCGAACTTTATACTTTTCTACTACTAGAAGGGTATAACGGTAATACGTATAACGGTCAATTAACTAGAATAAGCAATACTAAATAAGAAGAAGGATAAGGAGAGGGCCGCGCTCTACGCCCTACTAGACGACTTTTATAAGCAGATACTAAACCGTGAAGGCTCGCTAGAGGACTATACTTTAGTACTCCTGGAATAATACTATAAGTTCGTAAATGCCCTTTAGAGCAATAAGAAGACGATTTATAGGATTATAGAGGAGGACGCTTAGAAACTCTTCGAGAAGAGTAACAAACCCTAGCTAATAGCGGTAGATATCTTAAAATATCTACTAGCGGAGTATTGTAATACGTTCGAGACTTTTCTTCCCTAGGAGGTAGATACGCTACTACTATATAGATTATATAACTATAAAATCAAGCTAATACTAGGAAGTAAGCTACTGTTCTTAAAGAATAGACTATTCTTACTAATAGAACTACGTATAGTTAAGCACTAGCTAGATAACTACCTTACGAAAGGCTTTATCTAACTATCGAAATCGAGTATAGCAGCGCCTCTACTACTTACCTAGAAGCTAGGAGGTAGAGTATAGATTTACACTAACTTCTAAGGTTTAAATAACGTTTCGATAAAGAGTTAATATCTAATACTACTAATTAAGGAAATACTTAATTCTATCTATAGAGCGTAGATCTTTATAAAGCTAGATGTTATCCTGGCGTTTAATAGAGTCCGAGTAGCGGAAGGCTACGAATAGTTAATAGCGTTTGTAATACAATTCGGCCTCTACGAATCGTTAGTTACACCGTTCGGGCTATAAGAAGCGCCCGCTACGTTTTAGTACTATATTAATATTACGCTATACAATATACTAGATGTATATACTACGGCTTACTTAGACGATATACTAATCTACTCTACGAATATAGCAGACTATATTAAGCAAGTAAAGGAGGTGCTAAAGAGACTATACTAGGCGAGCCTCTAGGTCGATATTAATAAGTGCAAATTCTATACTATAAGAACGAAATACCTAGGCCTAATTATTACACTAGGCGGTATCGATATAAACAAAGAGAAGGTAGCGGCGATCGTATCTTAGGAGCCGCTAACGACAAGACGGTAGTTACAACGCTTCCTAGGCTTCGCGAACTTCTACTAACGATTTAGTAAGAACTTCTTAGGAGTAGCGAGGCTAACTTACAACTTAACGAAGAAGACAACGAGCTAGGAATAGAGCAGACTATACTAATCTACTTTCGAATAACTAAAAATATACTTTTCGATAGTACTAGCGCTAAGGATCTACAACTAGGATAGGCCCGTAGTTATTGAAACTAACGTTTTAGACTAGTTAGTAGGTAGAACGCTACTATAATAAGACAATAACGGCGACTAGTACCTAGTAGCCTACTTTAGTACGAAGCACTTAGTATAGGAATGCAATTACAATATCTATAACAAGGAGCTATTAGCGGTAATTAAAGCATTAGAGGAATAGCGACTAGAGCTAGAGGGAGTAAACGGCTAGTTTAATATTATTACGGACTATAAGAACCTTTAGACCTTTATAACAACGAAACAACTATCCCTAAGGCATATATAGTGGTCCGAATTCCTGTTACGATTTAACTTCTGTATTATCTATCGGCCGGGATTAGCAAACGCAATGCTAGATGCGCTTAGCTATAAGCTAGAACATATACTATAGGGCGTAGAGGATAACCGACTCTAGAACTGTAAGAGGCTACTGATCGACCCTGACCGGTTCGATCTAGAGACATTTGAACTGCTAAGACTATATGACGAGGCGATTATAGTTAACTAGTTAGACCTATTAAAGTATATCGACGATCTGCTAAACGAGATATATATAAGCTTAGATCTACTAAAGGCAACGCTTAAGGCGTTAGTGGACCCTGGAACTAGGGCGTAGCTAAAGGATATAAAAACGAAGCTTAAAGTGCTATATATAGAGTGCCAAGCTATTGCGGGCAAGGCTTACTACTATAGGAGGATGCTTATCGACCTAGATAACGACGAAATATAGCTATAACTAATCTACCGAACTTACGTATCGGGACCTAGGGGCTACCCTAGGAGGACTAAGTCTATTAATCTAATAAACCGGAAATACTAGTAGACTAGGATAACCGGTACGATCTGTAACTACTATAACGCCTGCTTGCTATATAACTAGACGAAAACGCCAAGGGCGCTACCGACGGGCTTTCTAAAGCCGCTACTAGTGCTACTTTCGCTATAGCGGGATATATTAGTAGATTATATTATACTACTCCTGCTATATACAAGGAGAAACTAGACCTTTAACTATATTGTAGTAGTAGTAGACCGACTAACGAAAATGCGCTACTTTATTCCAATAGAGACCTTAGAAGTAGATAAGTTAACGGACCGATTTGTAGAACGGGTCTATAGCCTTTATAGCCTACCCGAGACGATTATATTAGATAGAGACATATAGTTCGTTTTAACGTTCTAGAGAACGCTGTTATTATAATTAGCGGTAACTCTGAAGCTATTATTAGCGTTCTACCTATAAACGAACGGCTAGACTAAACGGATTAACGTAGAGTTAGAATAGTATTTGCGCCTTTTCGTCGACTAGGTATAGGATAACTAGGCGGATTAGGTGCCGCTTACAGAGTTTATAGGGAACAATATATTATTAGAGACAATAGGGGTATTACCCTTCTTCGCGAACTATAGTTTCTAGCTACATATAGGTCTTGCGTAGGCTTATAGTGGCACTAGAAGAGCATATAGGGGAGATGCGTTGCATTGATTATTATATATCGAAGGAAGAGATAGAGGAAAGAGAGTGTATAAGAACATAGCTATATATATAATAGGAAATGAGAAACGGGGCGCTAAGTAGGTACGAAGTAGCCAATTAGAGCGGACTATAGAGACAGGGCTAGATAGGTTGTAATATACCCCCTAGCTACGAAGTAGCTAAAAGAGAATACCTAGCTAGCTAGCTAGCTAGCGGCGAGATGCTGAAAATAGGAGGTCGAAGGCTCGAATTGCTAGAGTAGGGTTAATAGCTAAAAATTCCTTATTGTTAATATATAACCTAGCGTTACGTTTATATAATCGAAGATATACTAATATAGATCTTAGCTAATTAGAATATAGTTATATCGGTTAGTTATATATAATCTTTAGTTACTTATTTTACAAAGTTAAATCCAAACTATCCTATAATAATAAAAATCAATCGCGCCGCTAACCCCTCTAACTATAACTATAATAATAACAAAAACAACAATAGCTCTAAATACTTAGGGTATAGCTGCCTCTATTGCCTGTATAGCGTTATTAGAGAAAGCCTGTACGACTAGGCTCGCGAATCTACGCGCGGCGCGCGAAGAAGAAGAAGAAGAGGAGGAGGAAGAAGAGGTTGTTACTATAGGCGCTAACGATACCGCTCCTATTATAGAGAGTACAACTAGGGTTTCGAAGACCTTAAATAAAAGAAAGAAGGATATAGTTCCTACTACGCCCGGGTATATTAATCGTGTTACTATTAATTAAAGCGTTTTTATTAATTAACGCGCTAACTTTTAGATACCTAGTTATAATAGTAACGAGGATGTTACTACCTTTATATCCTACGCTATAGTTTGCTGCCGTTACCTACGTTCGGCCTTATATAGGTTATTAAGTAGCGCTTGCTTAGTTTGTCTAGATACTAAAGGTAAGGATAAGGCCTACGTTCGGTACTTATATACTAGATATAAAAAACTTTCTTCGCAAACAGGCCCGCACCAACTGGTGCAGCAGCGCGCCAAAACGGCCGAAACCTACATCGCTAGAAAGCCCCCGACGAGCTCTATCTAACCATACCAGGTGCATCTGCGCGCGAGACGCTGCGCAGGTGCTACAGGCGTAGGAAGATAGGAAAAACGAGCTGCATACGGCTCCTAGAAATCTTCTTCTATACCGCCCAGACCTATAACCTGGATCTACAACGGATCTACCTGGCGCCGGCCCCGATAGCCTATACCGGACCTAGTATAGAGGTTAATAGCGACCTCCCCCCCCCTGCCCCTGCTACTAGGAGCACCCTACCCGCCCTAAGAGGCCTATCCGAGTCCCGGTATAACGGACCCGAACCCCCCCGCGGAGCGCCCCTAAGCGGCCCCTATAACTACTAGCAGACCTACCGCTAACCCCCCTGTTAATACTAACAGTAGCAGCACTAACCCCCCCCCCCGCTAGGAACAACGTAGATTAGGCGATATTAAGGCTATACTCGATAGTATAGTCGCCCTAGTTAGCCTAAACAAGAAGAACATCGCCTAGGGAGTAGCGAGAGAGATCCTAGCCTAGGTACAGAGCGCTATTAACTAGCTATAGAGCGCTAAAGGAGGCCTAGAAGGCTTTAACTATACGACTATAAGGAAGATCGTTACCGAGGAAGTGCGGGCCGCGCTTATAAGCGCCCTAGCTACTACAAGCGTAGGACAGGGTCCTAACCGCTCCTAGGTAACGATCGTAGCAGGAGCCCTAGCGCCCTAAGCGTAACCTGTAAAGGCGATCCCCTAAAGGATCGCTAAGGAAATCCTTATCTAAGGTAACGGCCTACTAGCTAACCTTACAAAGAGAACCCCTCTAGAGATTATCTAGGCGATTAATAACTAGTCTATATAGAAGGGAGTAGTTGCTACGAGGAAGCTCCTTAGTAGAGATACTATTATTACCTTTAGGGATAAAGCAGCGAAGGAATAATATACTAAGAATAACTAGTAGATCTACTAAGCGTTTAGGGAGTAAGCGAAGGAAGCCTATAGGACCTTCGTAGTGCTCCTAAAGGGTCTGACAAGGTTAGAGATCTAGGGAGTTACTAAAGCGGAGTTCGCCTAGGGACTAGATTTCTATATAGTAAATACAGTTAAGTTCAGGATCCCTAGTAAGCTAGAGCTTATAAGAGCGACGGTACTAGTAACCTTTAAGAGCTAAGATAAGGCAAGAGTAGCGTATAACTTTGGAGTTATCTAGGATACCCGAGTACTAGACTATAAACCGTACTAGGTAGCGCTTAAACCGAAGTAGTGCTTTAAGTACTAGAAGTAGGGATATATCTAGAGGTACTACCTAAAGGAACCCCTATATAGAAGATATAGGGCAAGGGCCTACGGAGCAGGAGGAAAGGAAAGGGAGGCCTAGTACCCTACCTATAAGGGATACCTCCTACTAAGGTGCCTAGTATATAGCAGAAAGTACACTAGATGATCGAAGGAGTATAGGGAGAGGGTAAGAGCGCGGGAGGGGGCTAAGGAAGCGTACTAATATAGGCCTAGAACATTCGAACCTACTAGACCGGAGCCCGCGAAGCTACTATTCGCGTTTATACGCTAAGGCATAGAGGAGGAGGATAGGGAGGGATACTAGAGGGTCGGAGCAAAGAGGCCTAGGTTCCTAATACTAAAAGGCCGCCCTACTATAGTAAGCAAGGATATATTATAGAGCTAACTATAGTTCGGCCCGGCTATAGCCCTATTTGCGTTGGGACCGCCGCTACTGTAGCAATAGCGCCGGGGATCCTAAGGATCCTAGGTAGAACCCCTAAGCGCCTAGGAAGTGCCTAATATATAGGCTACTAGTGTCCTAAGTATATAGAACACCTAGCCCTAGGGTCTACTAGTAGCGGCAACTATCCCCCCGACCTAAAACGAGCTAGAGGACGAAGGTATAGCTAGCAGAGAGGATAATCTTTAAAACTATACTCTAGAACACTAGAGGCGTAAAGCAGAATATAGAGATTCTACTAGAGGAGGCGGAGTTCAATATAATCGCGGTCTAGGAACTATAGCTTAGTAAGCAGGGGGTAGCCTACTACCCCTAGAGCTTACGGTACTACCTGGTTTATATATAATAGGGAAAAGCGGCGATATACGTATATAAGAAGTTTAATATCGGATAGTAGGAATATAAGGCGAGCGCGTAGTAGTATAGGGTATAGTTCCTAGAGCTAGGGAGGAGGGGTCTAAAGCTCTAGTTAGTATATAATAACTATATAGTAGATAAGACTATCCTAAAGAGCCTTCTAGCCTATTAGGGCCTAGCCTACGCTATAATCCTAGCGGGAGACTTTAACCTCTAGAACCTAGTTTAGGACAAGTTCGGGTAATACAAGAGGAAGTCTAAGGAGCTCCTTAAGCTAGCTTATAAGTAGGACCTAAACCTACAAACCCTATAGGGTATAGTTATAAGAACCCCTATAGGAGAGCAAAGGGGCAAGACATTAACGATCAACTATATCTAGGCCTAAATAGACCTAACGATAACGTATTCGGGGAAGAAGATTAGGGGAGGGTTAGACTACTACCTATAGGTGCTCGAAGTAAAGCTCGATAGCCTAGTCCTAAGGGGGAAGGTACTAGAAGGGTAGAACTAGAAGAAGGTCTTAAAGAAGCTAATAAAGGTAGAGGCAGCGTACTTACCGCTAAGGATATAGCTTGACAATAGAGGACCGGAGGGGCTAAAGGCAAGGATCAAGACAAGAAAGGGGCTAAAGGAGGTGTTCGAAGAGCTAGCTACGGAGCTAATAGCTATTGCCTACGCGATAGCCCCTAGGAGGAAGGAATTAAGGGAGAGGAGCTCCCTATAGTAGATAGGAAAGGTAAAGGAGGCGTCGAAGGTAGCGAAGGAGGCGGAGAGGGAGCTCCGGAGGACCCTTACGTAGTTCTATAAGGAGAAGCTTAACGAGAAGCAAAGAGAGCTAGTAACGGAAATAGCGGAAGAAAAGAGACGCTCCTAGAGGAAGACGATCGAGGAAGCTAGGGAGGAGACCCTATAGTAGCTCGAGCAATAGACAAGGCTTAGGAGCTTCCTCCCCCCTAAGCTACTGAAACTCCCGGCCCTAAAGGGCCTAGATAGTAGCCTAGATCTAATAACGTACTAGAATAAGGCGGAGGCGCTTATAAAGAAGTTCTTCCTAAGCCTAGGGGTAGACCTTAGTAATATCTAGGACCTAGACCTTAAAGAGGAGTAGGAATAGGGGTTTAAGGTCTAGAAGCTTATAAGCTTCCTAGCGATAGAAGCAGCATAGGACAAAGCGAGCCTATAGAAGGCCCTAGAGGAGGATATACTCCTAATAGGATTCCTAAAGGCGTATAGCTAACCGCTAAGCTAGATCCTTACGGCCCTAACTATAAGGTGCCTATAGCTAGTATAGTTCCTAGCTACGTTTAAGAGAGCTAAGATAGTAGTCCTATAGAAGCTAGGAAAGACACCCGATATATACTATACCCTAGGAGGTTACTACCCTATTACGCTACTCCTGACTATAGGGAAGGTAATCGAGGTAGTAGTAGCAAGAAGGATTATAGCGGCGGCGAAGGTCTATAGGCTGCTCCCTACTAAGTAGATAGGTAACTAGGCGAGTAGATTAACTAAGCTAGCGGTCCGACTAGTCGTAGCCTAGGTCCAGGAGGTATAGCGCTAAGGCGCCTTAGTATCCCTCCTATAACTAGATATTGCTAGAGCCTTCGATATAGTTAACTACGTTAGACTACTAGCTACGCTCTAGGAGCTTAGCTACCTAAAGTAGATAGTACTCTAGGTATAGGAATAGCTAATAGACAGAGTCGCGATCCTCTACTTTAACAGGAAGGTAACAGACAATATCCTAGTTACGGCGGGGGTACCCCAGGGGGCCCCCCTATCGCCCGTCCTATTTATCTTATATATTGTATTACTATATAAGGACCTAAGGAGAGAGTACCTATACCTTAGTATAGCGGGCTTCGCCGACGACACGAACCTACTAGTGTTTAGAAAGTTAGCTAAGGTGAACATCCGCTAGCTCGAGCGAGCGTAAGGAACCTGCTTAAAGTAGGCAGGAACGTAGGGAATAGCGTTTGTAGTATAGAAGTACGAACTAATCTACTTTAATAAGAACTAAAGGTAGTAGCTAGACCTAGCTAAGCTCGCCCTCCTAGATAGAGGTAGGTATATAGATATTAAACTAGTTAAGTCCGTTAGGTTCCTTAGGGTCTAGCTAGACTAGAAGCTCTTATAGCAAGCGTACCGCAGCGCGGTCAAGAAGAAGCTCGCTACCTAGGAGTTCGCGCTAACGAGGATCGCGGCGAAGACGTAGGGCCCAAGCCTCGCGAAGGCCTAGGAGGTGTACATAAAGTATATAAGGAGTATAGTAGTATATAGAGCGGCGAGCTACTACGTCCTAACTATAGTTAGTAAGGGGAGTAAGCTAAAGGGGATAGCTAAGAAGCTAGCGAAGGACTAGAGTAAGGGCCTCTATATAGTAGTAGGAGGCTATAGAACTATACTAATTAGGTGCCTAGAGACGGAGGCCTAGGTCCTACCGGTAGACCTTTACCTGAACAAACAGCTAGCTAACTTCGAAGCTAGAATATACAAACTACTCCTCTAGTTAGAGGAGGGACTAGGGTACCCCCTAGTTGTAGTAGCGAGCTTGATCTAGGAGGTATATACTAAGCTATTTAGGAGGTTCTAGAAGAGGAGCGGGAGGACGTAAGGGAGGAAGCCTAGGCTAGGCCTATAGGGGCTAATAGTAGTTAAGAGAGTAGTAGCTGTAGCAAACAAGTAGGCTAAGCAAAAGTAGAAGATAGGGAAGCTAAAGAACAAGACCCTAGATATAGATAGAGTTATAGAACTTGCCTAGTAGGAACGTAAGATAGTAGCCCGGGAGAGGCGCGCCGCGCTTGTAACGAGAGCAAGAAGACCTATACGCTACTTAGCAGATAAGGACCCCCCGATACAACTATTTATAGACCTTGCCCTTAAGGGATATAAGGGTCTAAGTAAGGCTTAGAGCTCCCTACTTGCCTAGGCGCGTAGCGGGGATATCGGCCTCTAGGAGTACCTAAATAGGGTAAACGTCCTAGAGATCACTACGCTATACTACAAGTATAGCAAGGGCAAAGAAACGATCGAATACCTAGTAGTATAGTGCAAAGATCCACCGAAGTATAGAACCTAGGAGGAGTTACAAATATAGTTACAACAGGATCTATAGCTTGTCTTATAACGAGCTATATAGCTGTATAAGAGCTTGGTAAAGGTAGTTATTAGCTGGTTAATGAATTCGGGGCGCCTGACGGAGTATAGCGTAGCTCGTAGGCTATAACTAGAAGCTACGATAGCCGCAAAAGCGGCCAAGAGCAGCGGAGAGGGTATAGGAAGTGCCGAATCGAGCCGCTAAGGAAGATAGGGGCTACCTTTTACACGTAGTACGATGGATTCAAAGCGCTGAAGTAGAAGTGTAGGCAGGGGTTTTTACCCGGCCCCCTGTTCAGGGGGTACGGTTTCCTTTGTATATAAACCAGTAGCAGGACCGGCGCGCCGTAAGGTATATCGGAGTACGAATAAATAATAATATATATAGGGCTAGGATTCTTTAAGAACTAAAAGAGCTATAATATAGCGAAGGCTATATTAGGGCGGATTATAATAGCTATATATAGAATAGAGCTAACGAGTTCCTAGAACCGCTTAATATCTTTGAACGGAGTAAGACCCTCGAATAAGTAAAGGTTATATTCTAGGGGGATATATAGGAAGCAAGTCTCCTTATTAAGATTAAAGCGCTTAGCGATCCGCTCGATATACTAATTGTAGACTAGATAGACTATATAGTTCTTACGGTTTATTAAAACGTAGATACTAAGGAACTATTCTTGCGTGGGCTTATAGTGGCACTAGAAGAGCATGTAGGAGAGATACGTTACATTGATTATTATATATCGAAGGAAGAGACAGAGGAAAGAGAGTGTGTAAGAACATAGCTATATATATAATAGGAAATGAGAAACGGGGCGCTAAGTAGGTACGAAGCAGCTAATTAGAGCGGACTATAGAGATAGGGCTAGCTAGGTCGTAACATACCCCCTAGCTACGAAGTAGCTAAAAGAGAACACCTAGCTAGCTAGCTAGCGACAAGATGCTGAAAATAGGAGGTCGAAGGCTCGAATTGTTAGAGTAGGGTTAATAGCTAAAAACGAAAATCCTTATTGTTAATATAGACCTAGCGTCGCGTTTATATAATCGAAGATATACTAATATAGATCCTAGCTAATTAGAACGTAGTTATATTAGTTAGTTATATATAATCTTTAGTCGCTTATTTTACAAAGTTAAATCCGAACTGTCCTATAATAATAAAAATCAATCGCGCCGCCGACCCCTCTAACTATAACTATAATAATAACAAAAACAACAATAGCTCTAAATACTTAGGGTATAGCTGCCTCCGTTGCCTACGTAGCGTTATTAGAGAAAGCCTACGCGACTAGGCTCGCGAATCCACGTACGGCGCGCGAAGAAGAAGAAGAAGAGGAAGAAGAGGTCGTCGCTATAGGCGCCGACGATGCCGCTCCTATTAAAGAGAGCAAGGCTAGGGTTTCGAAGACCCCGAATAAAAGAAAGAGGGATATAGTTCCTACTACGCCTAGGTATATCAATCGCGTTTTTATTAATTAAAGCGTTTTTGTTAATTAATACGCTAACTTTTAGATACCTAGTTATAATAGCGACAAGGATGTCGCTACCTTTATATCCTACGCTATAGTTTACCGTCGTTACCTACGTTTGGCCCTATATAGGTTGTTAAGCGGCGTATGTTTAGCTCGCCTAGATACTAAGGACAAAGACAAAGCCTACGTTTAGTGCTTATATACTAGATATCTATGTAAGAAGTTACTAGAACTTATAGTTAAGATAGCTATAGAGTTCCTTTCTACAAAGTAGGGTAGCAAGGCAACGGCTAGCGTAAGTCCCTTCTGTTCCTATTAACCGCTACGTACTAATAATAGTATAGTAACTATAGAGGGTTCGCCTTATAGCGAAGTACTTGATAGAACAGGAGGAGAAGAAGGAGAAGGCGGCGGCGGATACAGCTACTAAGGTCCGGGCTAAGGCGATTACTAAGTCTCGGGCTAAGGTAGCTACTATAGCGGTTGCTATATTAAGGGCTAAGGCTAAGGAGAGGTATGCCGCTACTATAGCTACCGCTAATATAGCTACCTTAGATAATAGGTTAGTAGTAGTTAGCTCCTATAAGGTTACTAACTAGGGAGAGGCTCCCGCTCTAGTTAGGCTAGTTGCTAGTGGCGTTTCGGCCGTTCCGGCTACCGAGTTAGCTAGATTAGCGAAGGAGGCTCGGGAGTCGGATAACGCAGGGGCGTCGTCAGCTTTAAGGTTATTAATAGCTATAATTGGTAGTTTGTACTACGTATTAGCTACGATAGATGCCTATTGTACGGAGTTAAAGAGGAGGAAGGCGGGCTAGTAAGCCTAGAAGTACGTATATATATAGCCGCGTTGTTTTTACATTTGGTGATTTTCTTATATACTGTTTTGCTCTTTTAGGCCGGATACCTAGTGTTAGATACCCACTTAATTATAAAGATCCGTTTTACTCTGTTTAATAATATAGCGAGCGTCTTAGAGGTTTAATATAGTGTAGAAGTGCTCGAACTTCTAGCGCGGCAGCCGTTTTGTAAGACTGTCTACCGGTATATTGGCTATAGGTAGGTACTTAACCTTAAATAACCCGTTAGTATACTCCTGACGTACCTATATATTATAGATGTCTATATAGCGAAGCTTAGTAACTATACGCTAGTTGTCTCCTATAACAAGGTAGATAGTTTGCTAATTGTTATAGAAGATACGGTATAGCTCGCTAAGATCGAACCGAATATTAGCGAAGAAGCGCTTTAACGCTATAGTCTTACGTGTAGTAAAAGAAACAGTAAGTAACTTAGCTTCTGTCGAAGAAGTCGTAACGGTCTTTTAGTAGCAGGCTTTCTAATTAATAACCCTACTATATAGGATTATAATATACCCCTAGGATAAGCGGCGCGTCTTCTTAATATCTACGAACGAGGCGTCGCTAGTAATAAGTAGGATATATATCCTAAAGGCGATACCATACCGAATAGCTAAAAACTAGGTGCTAAAGAGGTAAACGATAACGTATTCTATAGCCTTAATATATATAGGGCTAGGATTCTTTAAGAACTAAGAGAGCTATAATATAGCGAAGGCTATATCGGGGCGGATTATAATAGCTATATATAGAATAGAGCCAACGAGCTCCTAGAACCGCTTAATATCTTTAAACGGAGCAAGACCCTCGAATAGGTAAAGGTTATATTCTAGGGGGATATATAGGAAGTAAGTCTCCTTGTTAAGATTAAAGCGCTTGGCGATCCGCTCGATATACTAATCGTAGACTAGATAGACTATACGATCCTTACGGTTTCTTAAGACGTAGATACTAAGGAACTACAAGACGTCGCCTTAACTATACACTTTATACTTTGTAGCTAGTGTATCTATGATCCGGTTTGCCTTATTAGCGTAGTCCTTATAGTAGAATATAAGGTAGTTGTCTATATAAAATAGAACTACTATATGGTAGTGTTAGTTGTAAAACAAGTATAGTTCCTTACCTAATACTGTTAGACTAAGTTCGTAGAGCGAAGAGGAGAACTCTTTGTACTATAGAAGGGGGGATTCGCGTAAGCTATATAACGCTTGTTTAAGTTCGACGAAGGTATTGCCTTGCTTAAAGCTAGCTAGGAGGTAATAATCCTCCCTAAACCCCTAAGGGAGCTTATAGACGATTCCTTTGTCTATTTTAGCGTTTAGGAATACCTAGGCGATATTAAACTACTTAACTTCTATATCCGCGTTAGCAGCGATAGCTATTATAGCCTAGAAGGAACAGGATACAAGTGTTATAGTATATATATTTTATAACGAATTAGCGCTCTAAAGATTACCTCTTATATAGATACGCGCCTTATATTTCTCTAAGAATCTATCCTTGTCCTATTTGTAGGCAAATACCTACTTTAGGGGTAGGGGCTTCTCCTTAGAGAGTTTAGATATAGAGGACTAAGTAATATATCTCTAGGTTTTACGATTTATAAGATTCCGAATCTCCAATTTGGTAGCTCTAACAAACTCTTTGCCTATTAGATACTTAGCAAGTTACTTCTAAGACTTCGGAGCTTTAAGAAGGGTATCTTAGTAAACGTAGGGAGGGGCCGAGGTAGCGTTAAGTCTAGCTATATACTAGGGTATAATCGCGGCGGCGATAACTATATATAGAGTACGGTATACTCGATCTCCCTTATTAAGTGCCTCCTTATAGTATAGTATATACGTTTTATAAAACGCTTGCTATATTCTGAGTTTAGGGACGTAGATATAGTCTAGAGTATATATTTCTAAAGTAAATCTAACAATCCTAGCGGTAGATATAGAAGGACCGTTATTAGCAGGGTCTTCTAGGTCTATTCCCCTAAGCTACTAGCTTGTACAAGATACTAGGGCGAATACCTGCTTAGTATACTTGCGTTTTATACGTTCGTAGGCAGGGGACTCGGGTTTGTTAGTATCGTCTAAGTTATCCGAGCTAGAGGAGTAGTAGCTAGGGTTTGAAGATTCCAGGCTATAATTCTTAGGAAGTAGGTCGTCTAAGTATATAGAGTACTTAGGATAGTGATCGACCAAGTCCTTGAAAACAGTGCTTATATTAGAGGTAATGCTTTATATACTTCTAAAGCTATCTCTAGAAGTATATATATAATCCCTATTGTTATCTAGGCTTGTAGGCCTAGTAGGGGTAAAGGCTAAACTTTAAAATAACTAATCTAGTATTAGGAGTCCTCTATACGCGTAGTCTCTAGAAACTAAAGGTAGCTTGCTTATATTACGCTAGGCTACTATTCTAAATGTAGTTACCCCTAAGTCCTAACTAGGATTTAGAGTTTCTATACCCTCGAGCTCGTCTTTAGAATACTTAGGGGATATAGATATAGGAGTTGTTGCTTCTAGATTGTCTATCTTACTATCCTTAACGCTACCTAGTACTACGCCTATGGCGGGTAAGTGTAGCTAAAGCTCTAGGGAGTCTACTAGATTCCGCTTCTTAGCGATAGTCTATAGATCGAACCTCCCTTTGCCCTTCTTAAAGAACTAGTTCTCGTTAAAGGTAACGTTACAAGTTATAACGACTTTATAGAGTACTAGAACCTAGATTCGGTAGATGTTTAATGCCTTATAACCAACAAGGTAACTAATATATACTCTAGGCTTTGACTTATATATACGTTTCTACTTATCCCTCTCTCTCTCTTTATATAGAGGATATATATAGTAACTATATATATAGATACTGCTCTAGTTAGGCTATAGATCTGCTATAAAGGAGACGATTACGTCTAGCTAAAAGAACTAGAAGTAGGTTTAGAACTAAGTAAGGAGGACGTCGTTTAGTGACTTTATCGAAGGATACGTTTAACTTAGGCTTATACTAATAAGCTACGTAGATACCTCCTCTCCTTCTAGCTAAAGGTTACCTAGGAGACTAGCTCTAGCTATTATCTTAATAGAGCGGGTAATAACTTCTTGACTAGCGCGTTCGATAGCGCTAGTCGGTTCGTGTATATTAGACGGAGGGAGTTTAAGCTTAATACCTAGTTCTACGTACTATTTCTAGTACTAGGTATAGCTACAATCCCTAGTTTTAATATAGGAGCCTTTATTATTATGCTTGAACTTGTAGATCGCTACGCTAAATTAGCGTTGTACCTAGGCCTCGAAGCATTAAAGAATTAGGAGAAGGAGGTCCTAGGTCTTGTCTTTAAGGCGGAAGATAAAGGGTTTACTAGAGAACTTGTCTTTAAGAATTAGAGAGTAAATAGATCTATTATACCTATATATATAATAGAAAAGGTCCTAAAATACTTGCTAGAACAGCTGTACTAACTTGGTTATAGGAGGCCTATAGGAGACGACTTTTCCCTAATATATAATAGAGCAAGCCTTATAGTTAATACGTTTGGTTCTATTAATTCGAACGTTCTAGCCTCTCTAGACGAGAGCCTTAAGTGTATTCTAGCTAAGATAACTAGCGCGGATATACCAAAGGTGTTTAGAATCCTCGCAGGGTAGGAGAGGGTACCTCGATCCTAGTCCTTAACGAACTTGTTTTATAGTATTGCTTATTATAGCTAATATTACAAGCGTAGCGGAACTAATAGTGAAGTTATCTAGACGGCTAGGTTAGATATTGTAGATTATAGCAAGGGACTGCTCCGAAGGTATAGTAGGAGGATCCTTATAGATCTTAGCGAGAGCTCGTTCTTTATTATAAGAAACAGCAAGGGAAGAGTTATAATTATAAGGATATAGTAGGTAGGTAGAGAGAGGCTTATATTCTAAAAACACTAGCTTATACCTACAAAGGAGAGACGTAATAACAATATTACTCTCTATTGAACCGAAACGTAGTATATAGTCTAAACTATAGTACTAGATGTTAGCCTTATAGAGGGCTGCCTCCGAGATAATATTAGAGTGGAATCCCTTAATAACTACGACATTATTAAGAACTAGATCCTTAGATCGTAGGCTGTTAACGCCGTTAAGTGCTCCCTTAATACGCTATTTGCCCTTTCTAGAGATAGGGAAACAGGTAGTGCTAGCCTTAATATAGTTATCCTTCCTCCCTTTAATAAAGGACCTTTCTTCTAAGAATATAGGGTTATTAACAAGGTAGGTTGCTCTATAGTTATTAACTAGGATACTATCCGATAGGATATATTTGCTAGAATTAACAGTTACGAAGATGCCGAAGCTATTGCTAAGGCTAGTTTCTTTACTAAGGGCCGAGAGTTCCGTAGGATCAATAATCGCGGCTATTACTACGCTAGGAAAGCCCGGTTTAGTAGATAAAGTAGAGCTAGATAGGGATACGGGCTAGGGTTTGATTATCTAACCTTCCTTTTTAAGCTAGGCGCGGAGGTTGTTCTACTTTTTCTTAGCGAACCGTTCGTAGATCTGCGAAACGAACTCGGGACTAACTAGGCCTTTTAGATGTTTGAACCTAGTTAACGTAGATTTAAGCGTATTATAGTCGATCGACTTCTAAACGTAATTGGAGATTATATATAGGTAGGGGTACTTAGGCTTAGTAGACGAAGATTCTTTACCTCCCTTACCCCGATTATAGCGTTTGCTAGAACTAGTGGATTTAGTAGTAGCGAAGCTACCGTTAAAGTCCGGCTTGCTATAGCTAACAATAGTCTCAGCGGCTTAGATTAGGTCCTTAAGGCTTTTAAGGGGTTTTCTAACGCGGTTATCGATAATTGCTACGTTGTATTCGCAGCGGCCCTATTCTAGGATAAGACGATCCTTGATTATACGAAGGAAGTCTAGAACGAGTAGAGTATTACGAATGTACTCGAGACTAGCTACCTTAGCGCGTTAGTAAGCCTAGCGGTAGTTAGCGATCTAGGTCTGCGGGTCTATATTAGATTGCTTGGCCTTTTTAAGACAAGTAAGATACCGTTAGTAGGTTATATTAGCAATTATATTATCCGAGATTCCGACTTAGCGTTCTAGAGTACGGAGGAGCGTGTGTACGCTGAGTTACTACGCTACGAGGTTGGTCTCGTTAGTAGCGTTATAACGCTCGCGATTAACAGTGGCGATAATAACCTTACATAACGTATCTAGGGGAGTGGTGTAATTGGAGTATGTTGCACCTAGAAGCCACAAGGCTGTCGGTTCGAATCCGGCCTCCCTTACCCTCTTTTCGGTTTTTCAGGATTAGTCCCCTGCAAATTCCGACGAGAGTTACACTAACCAAAGAAGGAAAACCCAAGGAATAGCCGTCGTCTCAGAGACTAGGATCTAGGCCTCTACGTTATATACCGACCGGCAAGAACCCTATATTACTCGCTATAGGATAAAAACAATCTAGCTATAGTAGCTAGGGACCGGTAAACTACCTAGGGTAGAAGCTAAACTACCTAACAAAATACTACCAGGGGCCCCCCCTGGAAAAAACTAGACTTAAAGGAAGGAAAAGCGGAAGAAGGAGGAGATTATTAGCTACTCTAGAACTAATCACATCTAACAAAGGGGGCAGGTAGGGTTAGAGAAGGCTAGGGCATTACGTAGTATAAAGGAAACAGAAGCGGGGAGATCAAATCGAAGAGTAGAGGTTTTTATCTAGCCTAGCAAGGGTACGGTTTCCTGTACTAAACAAACTAGTAGAAGGACCGGCGCGCCGTAAGGCATATCAGTGTACGAATAAATAATACATAACGTATCTAGGTTCTTCTTGTTAACGCTTATACCTAGAGTAAGTTACTAAGTGGCGTACCTAGTCTAGTTAGCTTAGTGCTAGATAAGGATCCTCTCTAGACTTAGGCGTTAAGGAGGGATAGGCTCTGGACCGCGAGTAGTAACTAGCTTCTCGTTCTAGGCGGTTACCTCGGCGAGCTATTCCGCTTAGTCTCGTACTATTAGCGTAGTAATAGCCTCTATAGTAGAGGGCGGCTAAAAACCACTAAGCATCGCCTCCTTAGTAACATCGTTCTGATCGAAACGAACGATATTATAAACGTAGAGGGTAATAGCGGCGCTTTCGATATAACGCTTCTAGATCGGCTAATCCGTAGGACCCTTAAGTAGGATGTCCGTTAGGATAGTAATGTTCCCGATTATATCTATAGTAGTAGAAGTCTCTATTGTAGATAAACGACAGATAGAGGTAGATAGAGATCTAGAAGGTATAGCAGTACGGCGGAACGGGTAGAGAGTAGCGCTAAAGAGCGGCTTGACTTATATACAGGCGGGGCGACTTTGAAGGACTTTGCGGAACGGCTATATAAGAGTGGTTTAAGCGGAAAACGAGGGAAGCCATATAAGGGCTTTAGTGATAGCGATTGTAAAGAACAAGGTGGTAGGACTTGTAAGAATAGTAAAACAAGTTATAAGGATTATAGAATAACAATGCTTCTAAGCTATAACGGGTTTAGCTACTATATAAAGGGAAACGAGCACCGGGCTTATAACTCTTATATAGGCTTATAGTAGCACTAGAAGAGTATATAGGAGAGATACGTTGTATTGATTGTTATATATCGAAGGAAGAGACAGAGGAAAGAGAGTGTGTAAGAACATAGCTATATATATAACAGGAAATGAGAAACGGGGCGCTGAGTAGGTGCGAAGCAGCTAATCAGAGCGGACTACAGAGACAGGGCTGGCTGGGTCGTGACAACTATAAGACGTCGCCTTAACTATATACTTTGTACTTTATAGCTAGTATATCTATAATCTAGTTTGCCTTATTAGTATAGTCCTTATAGTAGAATATAAAGTAGTTGTCTATATAAAACAGAACTACTATATAGTAGTATTAGTTATAAAACAAGTATAGTTCTTTACCTAATACTATTAGACTAAGTTCGTAGAGCGAAAAGGAGAACTCTTTATACTATAGAAGGGGGGATTCGCGTAAGCTATATAACGCTTGTTTAAGTTCGACGAAGGTATTGCCTTGCTTAAAG
>MU853416.1:286501-327014 GCA_033297235.1 Trichocladium antarcticum
GTACGGAAGGTACCGCGCTGAAGGCGCAGATGTTTGACGGAAGGTAGTGTCACGGGTCTGAACCGTGACATGGTTCATAGGTACAGTTACGTGTTCGGTCTGGCAGATCGAACAACGTTCCATCTTTTGAGATGGTGTTACGTAGTGGTTAACTGTGCCTACTGCCGTAACAACTAGGTACGCTACTTAGTAACTTACTCTAGGTATAAGCGTTAACAAGAAGAACCTAGATACGCTACGCAAAGTCATTATCGCTACTATCGATCGCGAACGTTATAACGCTACTAACGAGACTAACCTTATAGCTTAGTAACTCGGTATACGCGCGCTCCTCTATACTCTAGAACGCTAAGTTAGAATCTCGGATAATATAATTGCGAATATAACCCGCTAACGGTATCTTACTTGTCTTAAAGAGGCTAAGTAATCTAATATAGACCTGCGGACCTAGATCGCTAACTACTGCTAGGCTTACTAACGTACTAAAGTAGCTAGTCTCGAGTGTATTTGTAGTACTTTACCTGTTCTGGACTTCCTTCGCGCAATTAAGGATTGTCTTATCCTAGAATAGGGCCGCTACGAATATAACGTAGCAATTATCAATAACCGCGTTAGAAAACCCCTTAAGAGCCTCGAGGACCTGATCCAAGCCGCTAAGACCGTTATTAGCTATAGCAAGCTGGACTTTAATAGTAGCTTCGCTACTACTAAATCTACTAGTTCTAGCAAACGCTGCGATTAGGGCAAGGGAGGTGAAAAATCTTCGTCTACTAAGCCTAAGTACCCCTGCCTATATATAATCTCTAATTACGTTTAGAAGCTGATTAACTATAATACGCTTAAATCTACGTTAACTAGGTTCAAATATCCGAAAGGCCTAGTTAGTCCTAAGTTTGTTTCGTAGATCTACGAACGGTTCGCCGAGAAAAAGTAGAATAACCTCTACGCCTAGCTTAAAAAGGAAGGTTAGGCAATTAAACCCTAGCCTATATCCCTGTCTAGCTCTACTTTGTCTGCTAAACCGGGCTTTCCTAGCGCGGTAATAGCCGCGATCATTGATCCTACGGAACTCTCGGCCCTTAGTAAAGAAACCAGCCTTAGTAATAGCTTTAGTATCTTCGTAACCGTCGATTCTAGCAAATATATCCTATCGGATAGTATCCTAGTTAATAACTATAGAGCAACCTACCTTATTAACAACCCTATACTCTTAGAAGAAGGGTCCCTCGTTAAGGCAAGGAAGGATAACTATATTAAGGCTAGCACTACCCGTTTCCCTATCTTTAGAAGGGGCAAATAGCGTATTAAGGGAGCACTTAATAGCGTTAACGGCCTACTATCTAAGGATCTAGTTCTTAACAACGTTATAGTTATTAAGGGATTCTACTCTAATATTATCTTGGAGGTAGCCCTCTATAAGGCTAACATCTAGTACTGTAGTTTGGACTATATACTACGTTTCGGTTCGATAGAGAGTAACATTGTTATCGCGTCTCTCCTTTGTAGGTACAAGCTAGTGTTTTTGGAATATAAGCCTCTCTCTGCTTACCTACTATATCCTTATAATTGTAACTCTTCCCTTGCCGTTTCTTATAATAAAGAACAAGCTCTCGCTAAGATCTATAAGGATCCTCCTACTATACCTTCGGAGTAGTCCCTTGCTATAATCTATAACATCTAACCTAGCTATCTAGATAACTTCGCTGTTAGTTCCGCTACGCTTGTAATGTTAGCTACAATAAGCGATACTATAAAATAAGTTCGTTAAGGACTAGGATCAAGGTACCCTCTCCTACCCTACAAGGATTCTAAATACCTTTGGTATATCCGCGCTAGTTATCTTAGCTAGGATACGCTTAAGGCTCTTGTCTAGAGAGGCTAGAACGTTCGAATTAACGGAACTAAACGCATTAACTATAAGGCTTACTCTATTATATACTAGGGAAAAGTCGTCTCCTATAGGCCTCCTATAACCAAGTTAGTACAGCCGTTCTAGCGAGTATTTTAGGACCTTTTCTATTATATACGTAGGTATAATAGATCTATTTACTCTCTGATTCTTAAAGACGAGTTCTCTAGCAAACCCTTCGTCTTCCGCCTTAAAGACAAGACCTAGGACCTCCTTCTCCTAATTCTTTAATACTTTAAGGCTTAGGTATAACGCTAATTTAGTATAGCGATCTACAAGTTCAAGTACAATAACGAAGGCTCCTTTATTAAAACTAGGGATTGTGGCTATACCTAGTACTAGAAATGGTACGTAGAACTAGGTATCGAGCTTGAACTCCCTCTATCTAATATATATAAACCAACTAGCGCTATCGAACGCGCTAGTCAAGAAGTTATTACCTGCTCTATTAAGATAATAGCTAGAGCCGGTCTCCTAGGCAACCTCTAGCTAAAAGGAGAGGAGGTATCTACGTAGCTTATTAGTATAAGCCCGAGTTAAATGTATCCTTTAATAAAGTTACTAAACAACGTCCTCCTTACTTAGTTCCAAACCTACTTCTAGTTCTTTTAGCTAGACGTAATCGTCTCCCTTATAGCGGATCTATAGCCTAACTAGAGCAGTATCTATATATATAGTTACTATATATATCCTCTATATAAAGAGAGAGAGAGGGATAAGCAGAAACGCGTATATAAGTTAAAGCCTAGAGTATATATTAGTTACCTTGTTAGTTACAAGGTATTAAATATCTACCGAATCTAGGTTCTAGTACTTTATAAAGTCGTTATAACTTGTAACGTTACCTTTAATAAGAACTAGTTCTTCGAGAAGGGCGAAGGGAGGTTCGATCTATAGACTATTACTAAGAAGCGGAATCTAGTAGACTCCCTAGAGCTTTAGCTACATTTGCCCGCTATAGGTATAGTACTAGGTAGCGTTAAGGATAGCGAGATAGATAATCTAGAAGTAACGACTCCTACGTCTATATCCCCCGAGTATTCTAAAGACGAGCTCGGGGGTATAGAAACTCCAAATCCTAGTTAGGACTTAGGGGTAACTATATCTAGAACGGTAGCCTAGCGTAATACAAGCAAGCTACCTTTAGTTTCTAGAGACTACGCGTATAGAGGACTCCTAATACTAGATTAGTCATTTTAAAGTTTAGCCTCTACCCCTACTAGGCCTATAAGCCTAGATAATAATAGGGATTAGATATATACTTCTAGAGATAGCCTTAGAAGTATATAAAGCATTGCCTCTAATATAAGCACTGTTTTCAAGGACTTAGTCGATTACTATCCTAAGCACTCTATATACTCGGACAACCTACTTTCTAAGAATTATAGCCTAGAATCTTCAAACCCTAGCTACTACTCCTCTAGCTCGGATAACTTAGACGATACTAACAAACCCAAGTCCCCTGCCCGCGAACGTACAAAACGTAAGTACACTAAGCAGGTATTCGCCCTAGTATCTCATACAAGCTAGCGGCTTAGGGGAATAGACCTAGAAGACCCTACTAACGACGGTCCTTCTATATCTACCGTTAGGATTGTTAGATTTACTTCGGAAATATATACTCTAGACTATATCTACGTCCCTAAACTTAGAATATAGCAAGCGTTTTACGAAACGTATATACTATACTATAAGGAGGTACTTAATAAGGGAGATTAGGTATACTATACTTTATATATAGTTATTGCCGCTGCGATTATACCCTAGTATATAGCTAGACTTAACGCTGCCCTAGCCCCTCCCTATATTTACTAAGATACCCTTCTTAAAGCTCTAAAGTCTTAGAAGTAACTTACTAAGCATCTAATAGGCAAAGAGTTCGTTAGAGCTACCGAATTAGAGATTTAGAATCTTATAAATTGTAAAACCTAGAGATATATTACTTGGTCCTCTATATCTAAACTCTCTAAGGAGAAGCCCCTACCCCTAAAGTAGGTATTCGCCTATAAATAGGACAAGGACGGATTCTTAGAGAAATATAAGGCGTGTATCTACATAAGAGGTAATCTTTAGAGCGCTAATTCGTTACAAAATATATACACTATAATACTTGTATCCTGTTCCTTCTAAGCTATAATAGCTATCGCCGCTAACGTAGATATAGAAGTTAAGCAGTTTGACGTTACCTAGGTATTCCTAAACGCCAAAATAGACAAAGGAATTGTCTATAAGCTCCCTTAGGGGTTTAGGGAGGATTATTACCTCCTAGCTAGCTTTAAGTAAGGTAATACCTTCGTCGAACTTGAACGAGCGTTATATAGCTTACGCGAATCCCCCCTTCTATAGTACGAAGAGTTCTCCTTTTCGCTCTACGAACTTAGTCTAATAGCATTAGGTAAGGAACTATACTTGTTTTATAACTAACACTACTATATAGTAGTTCTATTTTACGTAGATAACTACCTTATATTCTACTATAAGGACTACGCTAATAAGGTAAACCGGATTATAGATACGCTAGCTATAAAGTACAAAGTATATAGTTAAGGCAACGTCTTGTAGTTCCTTAGTATCTACGTCTTAAGAAACCGCAAGGATCGTATAGTCTATCTAGTCTATAATTAGTATATCGAGCGGATCGCTAAGCGCTTTAATCTTAACAAGGAGACTTGCTTCCTATATATCCCCCTAGAATATAACCTTTACCTATTCGAAGGTCTTACTCTATTCAAAGACATTAAGCGGTTCTAGGAACTCGTCGGCTCTATTCTATATATAGCTATTATAATCTACCCTAATATAGCCTTTGCTATATCGTAGCTCTTTTAGTTCTTGAAGAATCCTAGCCCTATATATATTAAAGCTACGGAATATATTATCGTTTACCTCTTTAGTACCTGGTTTTTAGCCATTTGGTACGGTATTGCCTTTAGAATATATATCCTGCTTATTACTAGCGACGCCTCGTTCGTAGATATTAAAAAGACGCGCTACTTATCCTAAGGGTATATTATAATGCTATATAGTAGGGTTATTAATTAGAAAGCCTACTACTAAAAGACCGTTACGACTTCTTCGATAGAAGCTAAGTTGCTTACTGTTTCTCTTACTACGTATAAGACTATAGCGTTAAAGCGCTTCTTCGCTAACATTCGGTTCGATCTTAGCGAGCTATACTATATCTTCTATAACAATTAGCAAACTATCTACCTCGTTACGGGAGACAACTAGCGCGTAGTTACTAAGCTTCGCTATATAGACATCTATAATATATAGGTGCGTTAGGAGTATACTAACGGGTTATTCAAGGTTAAGTACCTGCCTACGGCCGATATACTAGTAGACGGTCTTATAAAACGGCTGCTACGCTAGAAGTTCGAGCACTTCCGCGCTATATTAAACCTCTAAGACGCTCGCTACATTATTGAACAGAGCAAAACGGATCTTTGTAATTGAGTAGGTATCTAACACTAGGTATCTAGCCTAAAAGAGTAAAATAGTATATAAGAAAATCACTAAATGTAAAAACAACGCGGCTATATATATATATACTCCTAGGCTTACTAGCCCGCCTTCCTCCTCTTTAACTCTATATAATAGGTATCTATCGCGGCTAATATATAGTACAAACTACTAATTATAGCTATCGATAACCTTAAAGCTAACGACGCCCCTATATTATCCGACTCCCGAGCCTCCTTTGCTAATCTAGCTAACTCGGTAGCCGGAACGGCCGAAACGCTACTAGTAACTAGCCTAACCGGAGCGGGAGCCTCTCCCTAGTTAGCAACCTTGTAGGAGCTAACTACTACTAACCTATTATCTAAGGTAGCCGTATTAGCGGTAGCTATAGCAGCGGCACGCCTCTCCTTAGCCTTAGCCCTTAATATAGCAACCGCCTTAGTAGCTACCTTAGCCCGAGACTTAGCAATCGCCTTAGCCCGGACCTTAGTAGCTATATCCGCCACCGCCTTCTCCTTCTTCTCCTCCCGTTCTATTAAGTGCTTCGCCGCAAGGCAAACCCGTTGCAATTACTATACTATTATTAGTATGCGGCGATCAATAGGAACAGAGAAGGGAACTTACACTAGCTATAGCCTCGCTACCCTACTTTATAGAGAGGAACTCTATAGCTGTCTTAACTACAAGTTCTAGCAACTTCTTATACGGATATCCAGTATATAAGTACCGAACGTAGGCTTTGTCCTTGTCCTTAGTATCTAGGCGAGCTAAGCAAGCGCTACTTAACGACCTATATAGGGCTAAACGTAGGCAACGGCAGTAAACTATAGCGCGGGACGTAAAGGTAGCGATATCCTCGTCGCTGTTATAACTAGGTAACTAAAAGTTAGTACGTTAATTAACAAAAACGCTTTAATTAATAGAAACACAATTAATATATCCGGGCGTAGCGGGAACTATATCCCTCTTCCTTTTATTGTTTAGGGTCCTCGAACTATCGCTAGTCCGAGCCCTAGCCTCGCTCTCTTTAATAGGAGCGGTATCGTTGTCGCTAATAGCGACAACCTCTTCTTCTTCCTCTTCTTCGCGCGCCGCGCGTAGATTCGCGAGCCTAGTTACGCGGGCTTTCTCTAATAACGCTACGCGGGCGACGGAGGCAGCTATACCCTAAGTATTCGGAGCTATTGTTGTTTTTATTATTATTATAGTTATAGTTAGAGGGGTTAGTAGCGCAATTGATTTTTATTATTATAGGACAGTTCGGATTTAACTTTGTAAAATAGGCGACTAAAGATCGTATATAACCAACCAATATAACTACGTTCTAATTAGCCAGGATCTACATTAGTATATCTTCGATTATATAAACGCAACGCCAGGTCATATATTAACGATAAGGATTTTCGTTTTTAGCCATTAACCCTACTCTAGTAATTCGAGCCTTCGACCTCCTATTTTCAGCATCTTGCCGCTAGCTAGCCAGCTAGGTGTTCTCTTTCAGCTGCTTCGTAGCTAGGGGGTATGTCACGACCTAGCCAGCCCTATCTCTATAGTCCGCTCTGATTGGCTGCTTCGCACCCACTTAGCGCCCCGTTTCTCATTTCCTGTTATATATATAGCTATGTTCTTACACACTCTCTTTCCTCTGTCTCTTCCTTCGATATATAACAATCAATGCAACGTATCTCTCCTACATGCTCTTCTAGTGCCACTGTAAGCCTACGTAAGAGCAATAGCTATTATAGCCTAGAAGGAACAGGATATAAGTGTTATAGTGTATATATTTTAGAACGAATTAGTACTCTAAAGATTACCTTTTATATAGATATGTGCCTTACATTTCTCTAAGAATCTATCCTTATCCTATTTATAGACGAACACTTACTTTAGGGGTAGGGGCTTCTCCTTAGAGAGTTTAGATATAGAGGACTAAGTAATATATCTCTAGGTTTTACGATTTATAAGATTCTAAATCTCTAATTCGGTAGCTCTAATAAACTCTTTGCCTATTAGATACTTAGTAAGTTGCTTCTAAGACTTTAGAGCTTTAAGAAAGGTATCTTAGTAAACGTAGGGAGAGGCTAGGGTAGCGTTAAGTCTAGCTATATACTAGGGTATAATCGTAGCGGCAATAACTATATATAGAGTATAGTATACCCGATCTCCTTTATTAAGTACCTCCTTATAGTATAGTATATACATTTCGTAAAACGCTTACTATATTCTAAGTTCAAGGATGTAGATTCGGTCTAAAGTATATATTTCCGAAGTAAATCTAACAATCCTAGCGGTAGATATAGAAGGACTGTCGTTAGTAGGGTCTTCTAGGTCTATTCCCCTAAGCTACTAGCTCGTATAAGATACTAGGGTAAATACCTACTTAGTATACTTACGTTTTGTACGTTCGTAGGTAGGGGACTTAGGCTACTTAGTGTTATCTAAGTTATCTAAGCTAGAGAAGTAGTAGCTAAGGTTTAATAATTCCAGGCTATAATCCTTCGGACGTAGGTCGTCTAAGTATATAGAGTGCTTAGGATAGTAATTAACTAAGTCCTCGAAAACAGTACTTATATTAGAGACAATACTTTATATACTTCTAAGGCTATCTCTAGAAGTATATATATAATCCCTATTATTATCTAGGCTTATAGGCCTAGTAGGGGTAGAGGCTGAACTTTGAAATGACTAATCTAGTGTTAGGAGTCCTCTATACGCGTAGTCTCTAGAAACTAAAGGTAGCTTACTTGTATTACGCTAGGCTACCGTTCTAGATATACTTACCCCTAAGTCCTAACTAGGATTTGGAGTTTCTATACCCCTAAGCTCTTCGTTAGATAGCTCGGGAGACTTAGACGTAGGAGTCGTCGCTTCTAGACTATCTATCTCGCTATCCTTAACGCCGCCTAGTACTACGCCTATAGTAGGCAAGTATAGCTAAAGCTCTAGGGAGTCTACTAGATTCTACTTCTTAGTAATAGTCTATAGATCGAACCTCCCTTCGCCCTTCTTAAAGAACTAGTTCTTGTTAAAGGTAACGTTATAAGTTATAATAACTTTATAGAGTACTAGAACCTAAATTTAGTAGATGTTTAATACCTTAAAACTAATAAGGTAACCGATATACGCTCTAGGCTTTAACTTATATATACGTTTCTACTTATCCCTCTCTCTCTCTTTATATAAAGGATATATATAGTAACTATATACGTAGATACCGCTCTAGTTAGGCTGTAGATCCGCTATAAGGGAGACGATCGCGTCTAGCTAAAAGAACTAGAAGTAGGTTTAGAACTAAGTAAGAAGGACGTCGTTTAGTAACTTTATCGAAGGATAGGTTTAACTTAGGCTTATACTAATAAGCTATATAGATACCTCCTCTCCTTCTAGCTAGAGGTTACCTAGGAGACTAGCTCTAGCTATTATCTTAATAGAGCAGGTAATAACTTCTTAACTAGCGCGTTTAATAGCGCTAGTTAGTTCGTGTATATTAGATAAAGGGAGTTTAAGCTTAATACCTAGTTCTATATACTATTTCTAGTACTAGGTAAGGCTATAATCTCTAGTTTTAATAAGGGAGCCTTTATTATTATACTTAAACTTGTAGATCGCTATGCGAAATTAGCGTCGTACCTAGGCCTCGAAGTATTAAAGAATCGGGAGAAGGAGGTCCTAGGTTTTATCTTTAAGGTAGAAGACAAAGGGCCTACTAGAGAACTTGTCTTTAAGAATTAGAGAGTAAATAGATCTATTATACCTACGCGTATAATAGAAAAGGTCCTAAAATACTCGCTGGAATAGCTATACTAACTTGGTTATAGGAGGCCTATAGGAGATAACTTTTCCCTAGTATATAATAGAGCAAGCCTTATAGTTAATACGTTTAGTTCTATTAATTCGAACGTTCTAGCCTCTCTAGACAAAAGCTTTAAGCGAATCCTAGCTAGGATAACTAGCGCGGATATACTAAAGGTATTTAGAATCCTTGTAGGGTAGGAGAGGGTACTTTAATCCTAGACCTTAGCGAACTTGTTTTATAGTATTGCTTATTATAGCTAATATTACAAGCGTAGCGGAACTAATAGCGAAGTTATCTAGATAGCTAGGTTAGATATTATAGATTATAGCGAGGGATTGCTCCGAAGGTATAGTAGGAGGATCCTTATAGATCTTAGTAAGAGCTTGTTCTTTATTGTAAGAAATAGCAAGGGAAGAGTTACAATTATAAGGATATAGTAGGTAGGTAAAGAGAGGCTTATATTCTAAAAACACTAGCTTATACCTATAAAGGAGAGACGTAATAACAATATTACTCTCTATTAAACTAAAACGTAGTATATAGTCTAAACTATAGTACTAGATATTAGCCTTATAGAGGGCTATCTCTAAGATAATGTTAGAGTAGAATCCCTTAATAACTATAACGTTTATTCAGAACTAGATCCTTAGATCGTAGGCTATTAACGCTATTAAGTACTCCCTTAATACACTATTTGCCCTTTCTAGAGATAGGGAAACAGGTAGTACTAGCCTTAATATAGTTATCCTTCCTTGCCTTAACGAAAGACCTTTCTTCTAAGAGTATAGGGTCGTTAATAAGGTAGGTTACTCTATAGTTATTAACTAGGATACTATCTAATAGGATATATTTGCTAGAATTAACAGTTAGAAAGATACCGAAGCTATTACTAAGGCTAGTTTCCTTACTAAGGGCCGAGAGTTCCGTAGGATTAATGATTATAGCTATTACCGCGCTAGGAAAGCCCGGTTTAGTAGACGAAGTAGAGCTAGACAGGGATATAGGCTAGGGTTTAATAGCCTAACCTTCCTTTTTAAGCTAGGCGTAGAGGTTATCCTACTTTTTCTTAGCGAACTGCTTATAGATCTATAAAACGAACTTAGGACTAACTAGGCCTTTAGGATATTTAAACCTAGTTAATATAGATTTAAGTATATTATAGTTAATTAGCTTCTAGATATAATTAGAAATTATATATAGGCAGGGGTGCTTAGGCTGAGTAGACGAAGATCTTTCACCTCCCTTGCCCTAATTATAGCGTTTGCTAGAACTAGTAGATTTAGTAGTAGCGAAACTACTATTAAAGTTAGGCTTACTATAGCTAACAATACTTTTAGCGGCTTAGATAAGGTCCTTAAGGCTCTTAAAGGGTTTACTAATGTAGATGTTAACAATTATAGCGTTATATTCGCGGCGGCCCTATTCTAGGATAAGACAATCCTTAATTATATAAAGGAAGTCTAGAACAGGTAGAGTACTACGAATATACTCGAGACTAGCTACTTTAGCGCGTTAGTAAGCCTAGCGGTAGTTAGCGATCTAGGTCCGTAGGTCTATATTAGATTACTTAGCCTCTTTAAGACAAATAAGATACTATTAGTAGGTTATATTTGCAATTATATTATCTAAGATTCTAACTTAGCGTTCTAGAGTATAGAGGAGCGTACATATACTAAGTTACTACACTATAAGGTTAGTCTCGTTAGTAGCGTTATAACGCTCGCGATCGATAGTAACGATAATAGCTTTACGTAGTGTCACGTCGAGCAAAAGACATCCTTACCCTGCGAAGGCTAGGGGCAACCTATATAAGCGGGACAGCGCAACACACCCCCTAGATCGCGAAGAGAGATTGATCGATAGGGAGCGGGCTATCCCTATAATAGGTATGCCCTGAATGATCCATGTTTTCCCGGTCTTTTCTTTAGTGTACCGCAACCTAGGAGTAGGTCCCATGAGGCAGGGGCGGCTAGAAAAGAACTCGGTCTGGATACGATTCGAACTCTAGACCTTCGCGCAACGTGACTGTAAATCGCAGGGAATTGTAGTATGCGAGTGCAAACCACTACGCTACCGGGCTCATAACTCTTGCGTGGGCTTACAGTGGCACTGGAAGAGCATGTGGGAGAGATGCGTTGCATTGATTGTCATGTATCGAAGGAAGAGACAGAGGAAAGAGAGTGTGTGAGAACATAGCTATATATATGACAGGAAATGAGAAACGGGGCGCTGAGTGGGTGCGAAGCAGCCAATCAGAGCGGACTGCAGAGACAGGGCTGGCTGGGTCGTGACACGTAGCGTATCTAGGTTCTTCTTATTAACGCTTATACCTAGAGTAAGTTACTAAGCGGCGTACCTAGTCTAGTTAGCTTAGTACTAGACAAGGATCCTCTCTAGACTTAGGCGTTAAGGAGGGACAGGCTCTAAACTGTAAGTAGCAACTAGCTTCTCGTTCTAGGCGGTTACTTTAGCGAGCTATTCCGCTTAGTCTCATGCTATTAGCGTAGTAATAGCCTTTATAGTAAAGGGTAGCTAAAAACCACCAAGTATCGCCTCCTTAGTAACATCGTTCTAATCGAAACGAACGATATTATAAATGTAAAGGGTAATAGCGCCGCTTTCGATATAACGCTTCTAGATTAGCTAATCTATAGGACCTTTAAGTAGGATGTCCGTTAGGATAGTAATGTTCCTAATTGTATCTATAGTAGTAGAAGACTCTATTGTAGAAGAACGATAGATAGAGGTAGACGGAGATCTAGAAGGTATAGCGGTATAGCGGAACGGGTAGAGAGAGTAGCGCTAAAGAGCGGCTTAACCTATATATAGGTAAGGCGACTTTAAAGGACTTTGTAGAACGGCTATATAAGAGCGGTTTAAGCGGAAAACAAGGGAAGCTATATATTATTTATTGGTACTCCGATATGCCTTACAGCGCGCCGGTCCTGCTACTGGTTTATATACAAAGGAAACCGTACCCCCTGAACAGGGGGCCGGGTGAAAACCCCTGCCTACGCTTCTGCTTTAGCGCTTTGAATCTATTAAACTACGTGTAAAAGATAGCCCCTATCTCCCTTAGCGGCTCGATTCGGCACTTCCTATACCCTCTCCGCTACTCTTAGCCGCTTTTATAGCCTTCGTAGCTTCTAGTTACAGCCTACGAGCTACGCTATACTCTATTAGGCGCCCCGAATCTATTAACTAGCTAATAACCACATTTACTAAGCTCTTATATAGCTATATAGCTTGTTGTAAGACAAGCTATAGATCCTGTTATAACTATATTTGTAACTCTTCCTAGGTTCTATACTTTAGTAGATCTTTGTACTATACTACTTGTAACGGTCGTATACAACAAGGTTGCACAATAGTGCAACCTTCGTGGGAGCTCGCGAGGGCTGAAGGCTCTGCGCGGCGAGCTCCACCTAGTGTGGAGCCACGCTCCTCTAGCTACAGGGTGCTTAGCCAACCACATAGCATGGCATATAACATAGCATATAATATAGGCTGTGCCTGTAACACTACCCTCCCTCTCCAAACAAGCCCCCCTATACAAAAATAGCCCCTATTTTGGATACTCGCATCCAGAGCTATCCTAACCGTTCAATTCTAGATGCTCGCTTCTAGAGCTATCCCAAACGCTCCTAAAACACCCGATTTTAGATGCTTGTATCCAGAGCCCATCCTATTCTACACGCTCGATTTTGGATACTCGTATCTACGGCCCGTTCCTTTTGCTTAGCGCCTTACCTCCTACCGCTACTAGCCCGTTCCTTTTGCTTAGCGCCTTACCTCCTGCCGCTGCGCCCTCCTTCTTCGCGTCTACGATAGCGGCCCCGGGAGCTCGGGGTACACGTTATAGAACTCCTAGATAGCGTTATTACAGCCCTGTAGATCCGTTACGGGTTGCTAAGTCGGGTTGTTGTAACCTTCCTACTTGACTTGGTACTACTAGCGGCCGTTCGCCGCCTTACTAAACCCTACGATCTTCTCGAACCTCTACTCTACTATATCTTCGCCCTCGTTAGTCCGCGTGACCACGCGCCTGCGGTTAGCGCTTACGTCGTCGTCGACCCTCTCTTAGCCGGCTAGCCCCTGCCCTAGGTAGCGCCTTACTCTCGAGACGTAGAACATAGGGAAGATCGTTATATTCGCTAGGAGCTTTAGAGTTACTACATGTAACGAGGCCTTCGTAACCTCGAACAGGCCCTCCTACCGCAACGCGAGCTTCGCGGTTAGCCTACTAGTCTTATAGTTCTATATATTAAGCATCGCTATATCGCTAACGCGGTACTACGGCGTATCCTCCCTATAGTAGTTTACGTTCTGCTTATAGCGGTCCTGTAACTGCTTTACTAGCGCTATAACCTTCCCGAGGATCGCCCCGAAGCGGTCCGCGAGCTCCAATACCCGGAAAAACTCCCGCTTCTACTGCTCTAAGATATTCGGTAGGTACAGCTTCGACGGCTCTACGCCTATCCTTAGGTTAAAGCTATAATTCGCGAAGAACAGTAATACGCCCGTCGTCTCGGAGACTATGTTATTCCCTGCAAACTCCGCTAGGGGGAGCCAGTCGACCTAGTTATCCTACGCCTAGTCGATATATAGCCGTAGGTACTACTCTAGTTCCGCGTTAATCCGCTCCGTCTAGCCGTTTGTTTAGGGGTAGAACGCCAACGAGGGTCTTAGGGTAATCGCAAGGCGCGCTAACAGCGCCCTCTAGAACCCTAAAACGAACTACGTGCCTCTGTCCGACACAATCGTCTCCAGTACGCCGTAGAGCGAGTACACGCGCTTAATAAACCAGTCAGCCAGCTCGTTGGCCTCTAGTATTACCGTTGTAATAAAGTAGCGTATCTTCGTGAGCCGGTTAACTACTACTGCTATATACCTGAACTCCTGCCCCCTCTAGTTATATAGTAGGAGCGGCGTAATATAGTCTACCAATATGTCTCGCTATAGCGCTAACGGCAGCGGGAGCGGCTTAAGGAACCCCGCAGGCTTCAAGTAGGGGTTCTTCGTCTTAAAGTATAGAATATAGGCTTTGACGAACGTCCTTACTAACACGCTTATCCTTAGCTACTAGTAGACCCTATTCATTAGGTCAAGCGTCTTCGTCCTCCCTAGGTACCCGCCAGGCCCTAACGCGTATATCTAGTAGATAAGCTGCAAATAGAGCTCCGCATCGCCCAGGTCGATCATCAGCCTACCGCGGTAGAACGCCCTGCCTAAGACTAACTTACACTTGGCGAACAGTACTCTTAGCTCCCGCTTAATCTTGCTTAGCTAGGCGCGTACCTCCTAGTCGCTAAGCGCCTCTACTACGTCTACTATAAATAGCGAGCTCGCGTAGCTCTCCGCGATAAGGTCGTTAGCGTAGCGCGAAACGTCAAGGCTAAAGAGCTCTAGTATCTCGCCTAGTAGCTCAGAGTCGTACTTGCTACTAAAGGTCTCCGGGTCGAACTTACTTGGGTCGATCAGGGGGCGCCGCCTGTTCCGTAGCCTATTATCTTTAACGTCCTTCGGTATAAACTCTAGCTTCCTACTTAGCGCGTCAGGGCGGCCGTTTGCTATACCTAGGCGGTAGATAATCTAGAAGTCGAAACGTAACAAGAACTCTAACTAGCGTATATAGCGTAGCGACAGCTGCTTCGTTATACCGAAGGTCTGTAGGTTCTTATAGTCTATAATAATATCGAACCTCTTGGCCGCGCCTTCGAGCTCGGGGCGCCATTCTTCAAGCGCCTTGACGATCGCAAGGAGCTCTTTGTTATAGATATTGTAGTTACACTCGGCTATAGTATACTTCGCCAAGAAATAAGCAACTAGATATAACTCGCCGTTATCCCCTTCCTATAGTAGCGCTCTACCCGCCGACCAGTCTAACGTATTAACTTCCACTATAGCGCGCTTCTCCTAGTCATATATCCGTAGTGCTAGTGCTATAACAAAGCACACCTTCAGGCGCTAGAAAGCCGCTTCGTACTGCTTGGACTACTCCTAGTCTACTATCTTCTTCATAAGCTTGTACAGCGGCTGTACGTAGCTCGAAAAACCTTATATAAATCGGCAGTAGAAGTTCGCGAACCCTAAGAACCGCTAGAGGTGCCTCCTCGTCTCTAGAGCCTCCTAATTATATACCGCTTCGACCTTATCTAGGTCTATCTCGATACCCCCGGGTATAATAATAAGCCCTAGGTACTTCGTCCGCTTCGTGTAGAATTCGTACTTGTTAATATCCACCTATAGACCTACGTCGATTATACGCTTTAGCACCTCCCTAACCTGCTTAATATACTCCTCGAGCGTACCTAAGTAGACTAGGATATCGTCTAGATACGCTATTACGTAGTTATCTAGAGCGTCGTAGAGGATGTCGTTAACGTAATGCTAGAAGGTAGCGGGCGCGCCCTATAGGCCAAACGGCGTAACTAGCGTTTCGTATAGGCCGAATCTCGTAATAAACGCTATAAGCTACTTATAGCCCGGCGCTACGCGTACTTGGTTAAACGCCGCGATTACGTCGAGCTTCGTGAAGATCTTCGCCTTATAGATAGAGTCCAGGGTCTCCTAGATTAGCGGGATAGGGTACCGGCTCTTTAGCGTCGCGTTGTTAATACCGCGGTAGTTAACGCAGATTCTAATACCTCCGCCTAGCTTCTACGCTATTAGGATAGGCAACAAGGCGCTTAATCGCAAGGGCTAGATAAACCCCTTCGTAAGGTTATCGTCGAGCTAGCGCTTTAGTATACGCAGCTCTATCGGCGACATTAGGCGATTCCTTAAATATAGGACTACGCTTCCTAGGAGCAGCTCGATCCTATAGTTATATATATAGTAGGGGGGTAAGATATTAGTATCTTATAGGACGAAAGCAGCTACCAAGTCTCGGTATTCCTTCGGTAGACGCGCCTTAATCTCGTCCAGGGTAGGCGCTAGTCTATCCGCTTTATCGAAGAACTTCTTAGAATCCTCCTCTGTAATCTTATTAAGCTTCTTATCCCCTTTGGCAAGCGCGTCGATAAAGCTATAGAACCTCGCTAGGAGTATTAACTTCGCGTACTCTAGTATACTCTCTCGACTTAGTAGGTCCTTAAAGAACTGCTTAGGCAGAACTAGTATATAGTCTCTCTTCTTAGCTTCTACCGCTCTCTCTAGTTTACCTATCGTAGTCTGTATAACTACTACGCCCTTCTATCGGTATACCGCTAGGAAGCTCGCTCCGTTCAGGATCTTTACGTCGTCCTAGCGGATCTTCCCCTGCGTTTAGCTAAGTAGGGGCAGGGCGGCGGGGGGGGACCAGGGTCTAGAGGGTGGTCTCCTGGCGCCTGCCACTGCCTCTACCGGCCTTAGTGATATAGGGGGCGGCGCTTTAACCGGAACACCTATCGCTCCCGGCGGTACGAGCGTCCCCCGCGGGTCGGCCTATACGTCTCCCCGGGACGCGGATCCCTACTATCTACAGGCCCGTCTCCGCCTATCGGACCGCCTGGCCCTCTTATAGTTAGATAGCTTACTTGTAGCAATAGCAACCTCGTTGTTATTACCGGAGGTACTAGAGTTGTTATCTTTGGGTACGTCCTCTACCGTTACGTAGTACCGCCCGCTACTCTCTGGGGGTAAGGGTGCCGCCTCTAGCTAGCCTACCTGCCGAGCGACCTGGCTTCTAATATACTCTAGAAGGCACTTCCTGCGGTAGTACTCCGTAAATTCGAGCTATAGAGTCTCCTAGTCGATCCGCAGGTTGTACTTCCGTAGCTACGGGAGGCCCAAGATCACTAGGGTCTCTTTTACGAGCGTCGTAACGAAGTATACTAGGGTCTCCTAGTAGTCGCTAACGACTAGTGTAAGCGCCGCTAAGTGCTCGATCCAGCGTAAGAACCCTCTATCGGCTAGAAATAGCAGCCGCTATACTACTAGCCTCTCTAGTAGCAGTCTATTCGCAACTACAAAGCCAAAATCCACAAACGCTAAACCTGTACAACCCGAGTCCACAAGTGCTACGCACTCTACATTACGCCCACCAACCGCTAGGTACAATAATAAGAGAATAGATTTAGCGCTACTACCTACTACACTAATAACTAAACTATCTCCCTATCCCTCCTACGGCTAGCGGTACCCCTCCCGTAAGCGACAGTTTACAGGAGCTTCTCGTTTCCCTAGTTATTATACAAGAAGCCGAAGCTAGGGGGTTGCTCTACTATAGACTAGTAAGTACCGTACTCCTCCTACTCGTCCACCTCTCTAACGACAAAACCGCTCTAGTTAGGGGTATCCGCAAAGCGTATAGCGAGCCCGCCTCGACCCCTCTAGTAGGCCCTAGCGTAGCCGCTTACGCCGCTACGAGCCGGAAGGCCCCTAGAAGGAGCTTGCCTAAAGCCTAGGAACCCGCCTTGGCCGTAGCCTTGTTACGCGGGCTACTACTATCCCTAGGTAGGCTGCTACTATCCTTACACGTTACTACCGAAACCTCTACTAAAACCTCCACCGAAACTAGATCCTCCACCGCCTTAGGCGCCCCTACGCTATAACTACCTGGCGCTATAGGCGTTACCGTAGTCCCCTCGGCCTCTACAGCCTACTCGGCACGCCCTCGCGATATAGTCGGCCCCGCTGCACTTGTAGCACAAGCTACTCGCTCTACGCCGTTCCTTCTCCTAGGGGGTAAGCGCTACGAGCGTTACCGCGTCGATCTCTATCGCGTCAGGGTATCTACTTCCGCCGTTGTTATTGCTACCGCCCCCGGTTCCGCCGCTCCTGGTTCCGCTGCGTAGCTTCCGCCTAAAGTCCTCTCCCTCTAGGTTAGTCGCGAGCTAGCCAGCTAGCGTAGCCTAGAGCTTAAAGTTATTAGCTAGCGGGAGCACTACCTACGTAACTATAGCGCTTGAAAGGCGGGGGGAGATCTTAAGCCGGAGTATCCGGACCCTTGTTACGTTGTCGACGCCAGCGGTGTCGGCTAGGGTAGTAAATTCGGTAAGGAAGTCGTTAAACGCTACGAACTCGTTCTTCTACGCTAGTAGTTCTAGCTTGTTGCTTGCTATAGCAACTACGTCGTACGTCGTATACTAGGTACGGAGGGTCTTTAGAAGGTTGGACCTAGTCTTCTATAGCTATACTACTGCGCTATATAGGTTCTCCTTAACCTACTCGAGCTTCGCCGCGACTACCTAGCGCGCGCTGCCGCCTAGTATAGCCTTTACGTACAGGATCTTGGTATACTCGTCCGGGAACTCCTACGGGCGTATTCGCTAGTAGCCGCGTACCTTGTCCTCCTAGTCTTCGAAGAGCAGGGTACGCTTAATAGTATCCTTCTCTTCTCTAGTAAACGGATCGGGGTAGGGGAGGGAGATCGATACACTATAGCCGCTACTAGCGCTACTACCACGAGCCTAGTCCAGGGCTATCGCTATTAGCGTCCTCTAGTTCGTAAGTAGCAACTTATACTTCTCGAGCTCCTTCTCGAGCGCTATACTAGCTACAATAGACGCCTCGAACCTCCTAACAGACTTATTGAGCTTTCTTTTTAGCTCGCTAACTATCGTATTTATAGCTATAGCGAACCCCGAGAGGTTATACCCTCTATTGTTATCGATCGATACTATAAAAGCGGGTATAGTATTAGAGACCTTGTTCTACTATTGTTCTTTTAGCGCTACGCGTAGCGCTACGAGTCTCGGCGGTAGCGATGCCGTAAGGTCGGCGCTGCTCATTATCTTCGCGCTCATCTTCGTAGGAGCGTTGTCCGGTTCGTTAGAATACTATAGTCCTATTCGTCAGAGTCTTATAGTCCTGTTTAGCGGACTGCTATTGTACGTAGGATGCTCGTCCTAGTAGTTAACTCGTACTACGTAGGTAGTTAAGAAATGAAAACAAAGCCTAGTACGTTAGGAAAAGAAGCGTTCTAGTTAGTCTAGTGCGCTCTCTGTTCTAGAGCAGACGACTTAGCTACGCGCGCGAGTTGAAGGTGCAACCTACTATAACGGTCGTATATAACAAGGTTGTATAATAGTGCAACCTTCGTGGGAGCTCGCGAGGGCTGAAGGCTCTGCGTGGCGAGCTCCACCTAGTATGGAGCCACGCTCCTCTAGCTACAGGGTGCTCAGCCAACCACATAGCATGGCACATGATATGGCACATGACACAGGCTGTGCCTGTGACACTACTAGGTGTTCGATCGTTTCTTTGTCCTTGCTATACTCGTAGTATAGCGTAGTAATCTCTAGGACGTTTACCCTATTTAGGTACTCCTAGAGGCTAATATCCCTACTACGCGCCTAGGCGAGCAGGGAGCTCTAAGCCTTGCTTAGACCCTTATATCTCTTAAAGGCAAGGTCTATAAATAGTTATATTAGAGGGTCCTTGTCTGCTAAGCGGTACGTAGGTCTTCTTACTCTCGTTATAAGCGCGGCGCGCCCCTCCTAGGCCGCTATCTCGCGCTCCTACTAGGCGAGTTCTACTACTCCATCCATATCAAGGGTCTTATTCTTTAGCTTCCCTATCTTCTACTTTTACTTAGCCTACTCGTTTACTATAGCTACTACTCTCTTAACTGCTATTAGCCCCTATAGGCCTAGCCTAGGCTTCCTCCCTTACGTCCTCCTACTCCTCTTCTAGAACCTCCTAAATAGCTTAGTATATACCTCCTAGATTAAGCTCGCTACTATAACTAGGGGGCGCCCTAGTCCCTCCCCTAACTAGAGGAGTAGTTCGTATATCCTAGCTTCGAAGTTAGCTAGCCGCTTATTTAGGTAGAGGTCTACTAGTAGGACCTAGGCCTCTATCTCTAGGTACTTAATTAGCGTAGTTCTATAGCCTCCTACTACTACGCGGAGGCCCCTACTCTAGTCCTTTACTAGCTTCTTAGCTATCCCCTTTAGCTTGCTCCCCTTACTAACCGTAGTTAGGACATAGTAGCTCGCCGCTCTATATACTACTACGCTCTTTATACACTTTGTATATACCTCCTAGGCCTTCGCGAGGCTCGGGCCCTATATCTTCGCCGCGATCCTCGTTAGCGCGAACTCCTAGGTAGCGAGCTTCTTCTTAACCGCGCTATAGTGCGCTTGCTATAAGAGCTTCTAGTCTAGCCAGACCCTAAGGAACCTAGCGGACTTAACTAGTTTAATATCTATATACCTACCTCTATCTAGGAGGGCAAGCTTAGCTAGGTCTAGCTACTACCTTTAGTTCTTATTAAAGTAGATTAGTTCGTACTTCTATACTATAAACGCTATTCCCTATGTTCCTACCTACTTTAGGTAGGTTCCTTACGCTCGCTCGAGTTAGCGGACGTTTACCTCGGCCGACTTTCTAAACACTAGTAGGTTCGTATCGTCGGCGAAGCCTGCTATACTAAGGTATAGGTACTCTCTCCTTAGGTCCTTATATAGTAATACAATATATAAGATAAATAGGATAGGTAATAGGGGGGACCCCTAAGGTACCCCTGCTGTAACTAGGATATTGTCTATTACCTTCCTATCGAAGTAAAGGATTATAACCCTATCCGTTAGCTATTCCTATACCTAGAGTACTATCTACTTCGGGTAGCCAAGCTCCTAGAGCGTAGCTAGTAGTCTAACGTAGTTAACTATATTAAAGGCTCTAGCGATATCTAGTTATAGGAGGGATACTAAGGCGCCTTAGCGCTATACCTCCTAGACCTAGGCTATAACTAGTTAGACTACTAGCTTAGTCGATCTACTCGCCTAGCTACCTATCTACTTAGTAGGGAGTAGCCTATAGACCTCCGCTACCGCTATAATCCTTCTCGCTACTACTGCCTTGATCACCTTCCCTATAGTCGGGAGCAGCGTAATAGGGTAGTAACCTCCTAGGGTACAGTATATATCGGGTATCTTTCCTAGCTTCTATAGGACTACCGTCTTAGCTCTCTTAAACGCGGCTAGGAACTACGCTAGCTATAGGCACCTTGTAGTTAGGGCTGTAAGGATCTAGCTTAGCGGTTAGCGGTACGCCTTTAGGAATCCTATTAGGAGTATATCCTCCTTTAGGGCCTTCTATAGGCTCGCTTTATCCTATACTGCTTCTATTGCTAGGAAGCTTATAAGCTCCTAGACCTTAAACCTCTATTCCTACTCCTCTTTAAGGTCTAGGTCCTAGATATCGCTAAGGTCCGCCCCTAGGCTTAGGAAGAACTTCTTTATAAGCGCTTCCGCCTTATTCTAGTACGTTGTTAGATCTAGGCTACTATCTAGGCCCTTTAGGGCTAGTAGTTTCGGTAGCTTAGGGGGGAGGAAGCTCCTAAGCCTTACCTATCGCTTAAGCTACTATAGGGTCTCCTCCCTAGCTTCTTCGATCGTCTTCCTCTAGGAGCGCCTCTTTTCTTCCGCTATTTCCGTTACTAGCTCTTTTTACTTCTTATTAAGCTTCTCCTTATAGAACTATATAGGGGTCCTCTAGAGCTCCCTCTCTACTTTCTTCGCTACCTTTAACGCCTCCTCTACCTTACCTATCTACTATAGGGAGCTCCTCCCCCTTAACTCCTTCCTTCTAGGGGCTATCGCATAGGCAATAGCTATTAGCTCTATAGCTAGCTCTTCGAATACCTCCTTTAGCCCCTTTCTTATCTTGATCCTTGCCTTTAGCCCCTCTAGTCCTCTATCGTCAAGCTATATCCTTAGCGGTAAGTACGCTACCTCTACCTTTACTAGCTTCTCTAAGACCTTCTTCTAGTTCTACCCTTCTAGCGCCTTCCCCTTTAGGAATAGGCTATTAAGCTTTACTTCGAGCACCTATAGGTAGTAGTCTAACTCTCCCTTAATCTTCTTCCCTAAATACGTTGTCGTTAGGTCTATTAAGGCCTAGATATAGTCGATTGTTAACGTCTTACCCCTTTGCTCTCCTATAGGGGTTCTTATAACTATACCCTATAGGGTTTATAGGCTTAGGTCCTACTTATAGGCTAACTTAAGAAGCTCCTTAGACTTCCTTTTATATTGCCTAAACTCGTCCTAGACTAGGTTCTAGAGGTTAAAGTCTCCTGCTAGGATTATAGCGTAGGCTAGGCCCTAATAGGCTAGAAGGCTCTTTAGGATAGTCTTATCTACTATATAGTTGTTATATACTAACTAGAGCTCTAGACCCCTTCTCCCTAGCTCTAGGAACTATACCCTATACTACTACGCGCTCGCCTTATATTCCTACTATCCGATGTTAAAACTTCTTATATATATATATTGCCGCTTTTCCCTATTACGTATAAACTAGGTAGTACTGTAAGCTCTAGGGGTAGTAGGCTACCCCCTGCTTGCTAAGCTATAGTTCCTAGACCGCGATTATATCGAACTCCGCCTCCTCTAGTAGAATCTCTATATTCTACTTTACGCCTCTAGTGTTCTAGAGTATAGTTTTAAAGATTATCCTCTCTACTAGCTATACCTTCGTCCTCCGGCTCGTTTTAGGTTAGGTAGATAGTTACTACTACTAGTAGACCCTAGGGCTAGGTATTCTATATACTTAGGATACTAGTAGCCTATATAGTAGGTACTTCCTAGGCGCTTAGGGGTTCCGCCTAGGATCCTTAGGATCCCTAGCGCTATTGCTATAGTAGCGGCGGTCCTAACGCAAATAGGGCTATAGCCGGGCCGAACTATAGTTAGCTCTACGATATATCCTTGCTTACTATAGTAGGGCAGCCTTTTAGTATTAGGAACCTAGGTCTCTTCGCTCTAACCCTCTAGTACCCCTCCCTATCCTCCTCCTCTACGCCTTAGCGTATAAACGCGAACAGTAGCTTCGCGGGCTCCAGTCTAGTAGGTTCGAATGTTCTAGGCCTATACTAGTACGCTTCTTTAGCCCCCTCCCGCGCTCTTACCCTCTCCTTATACTCCTTTAACTACCTAGTGTACTTTCTACCGTACGCTAGGCACCTTAGTAGGAGGTAGCCCTTATAGGTAAGGTACTAGGCCTCCCTTTCCTTTCTTCTTACTCTATAGGCCCTTACCCTATATCTTCTATATAGGGGTTCCTTTAGGTAGTACCTCTAGATATATCCCTACTTCTAGTATTTAAAGCATTACTTTAGCTCGAGCGCTACCTAGTACGGTTCGTAGTCTAGTACTTAGGCGTCTTAGATAACTCCGAAGTTATACGCCGCTCTTGCCTTGTCTTAGCTCTTGAAGGTTACTAGTACCGTCGCTCTTGTAAGCTCCGGCTTACTAGGGATCCTAAACTTAACTATATTTACTATATAGAAATCTAGTCCCTAGGCGAACTCCGCTTTAGTAACTCCCTAGATCTCTAACCTTGTTAGACCCTTTAGGAGTACCGTAAAGGTCCTATAGGCTTCCTTCACCTACTCCCCAAACGCTTAGTAGATCTACTAGTTGTTCTTAGTATACTATTCCTTCGCTACTTTATCCCTAAAGGTAATGATAGTGTCCCCGCTAGGGAGCTTCCTTATAGCGACTACTCCCTTCTATATAGACTAGTTATTAATCGCCTAGATAATCTCTAGGGGGGTTCTCTTTATAAGGTTAGCTAGTAGGCCGTTACCTTAGACAAGGATTTCCTTAGCGATCCTTTAGGGGATCGCCTTTGTAGGTTACGCTTAGGGCGCTAGGGCTCCTACTACGATCGTTACCTAGGAGCGGTTAGGACCCTATCCTACGTTTATAGTAGCTAGGGCGCTTGTAAGCGCAGCTAATACTTCCTTAGCGACAATCTTCCTTATAGTTATATAGTTAAGGCCTTCCAGGCCTCCTTTAGCGCTCTACAGCTAGTTAATAGCGCTCTATACCTAAGCTAGGATCTCTCTCGCTACTCCCTAGACAATATTCTTCTTATTTAGGCTAACTAGGGCGACTATACTATCAAGTATAGCCTTAATATCGCCTAATCCGCGTTGTTCCTAGCGGGGGGGGGGTTAGTACTGCTACTATTAGTGTTAACAGGGGGGTTAGCGGTAGGTCTGCTAGTAGTTACAGGGGCCGCTTAGGGGCGCTCCGTAGGGGGGTTCGGGTCCGTTATACCGGGACTCGGATAGGCCTTTTAGGGCAGGTAGGGTGCTCCTAGTAGTAGGGGTAAGGGGGGGGAGGTCGCTATTAACCTCTATACTAGGTCCGGTATAAGCTATTAGAGCCGGCGCCAGGTAGATCCGCTATAGATCCAGGTTGTAGGTCTAGGCAGTGTAAAAGAAGATTTCTAGGAGCCGCACGTAGCTCGTTTTCCCTATCTTCCTACGCCTATAGTACCTACGTAGCGTCTCGCGCGTAGATGCACCTAGTGTAGTTAGATAGAGCTCGTTAGGAGCTTTCTAGCGATGTAGGTTTCGGCCGTTTTGGCGCGCTGCTGCACTAGTTAGTGCGGGCCTGTTTGCGAAGAAAGTTCCACTTTACAAAGTAGCCTAAGGGAAGCTATATAAGGGCTTTAGCGATAGCGATTATAAAGAACAAGGCGGTAGGACTTATAAGAATAGTAAAACAAGTTATAAGGATTGTAGAATAACAATGCTTCTAAGCTATAATAGGTTTAGCTACTATATAAAGGGAAACGAGCACTAGGCTTATAACTCTTCTATAGGCTTATAGTAGCACTAGAAGAGTATATAGGAGAGATACGTTATATTGATTGTTATGTATCGAAGGAAGAGACAGAGGAAAGAGAGTATGTAAGAACATAGCTATATATATAATAGGAAATGAGAAACGGGGCGCTAAGTAGGTACGAAGCAGCGAATTAGAGCGGACTATAGAGACAGGGCTGGATAGGTCGTGACAACTACTCCGAAGGTATAGTAGGAGGATCCTTGTAGATCTTAGCGAGAGCTTGTTCTTTATCGTGAGAAACGGCAAGGGAAGAGTTACAATTATAAGGATACGGTAGGTAGGCAGAGAGAGGCTTATATTCTAAAAACACTAGCTTATACCTACGAAGGAGAGATATAATAACAATATTACTCTTTATCGAACCAAAACGTAGCGTATAGTTAAGACTATAGTACTAGATATTAGCCTTATAGAGGGCCGCCTCCGAGATAATGTTAGAGTAGAATCCCTTAATAACTATAACGTTATTAAGAACTAGATCCTTAGATTGTAGGCCGTTAACGCCGTTAAATGCTCCCTTAATACGCTATTTGCCCCTTCTAGAGATAGGGAAACAGGTAGTGCTAGCCTTAATATAGTTATCCTTCCTTGCCTTAATAAGGGACCCTTCTTCTAAGAGTATAGGGTCGTTAACAAGGTAGGTTACTCTATAGTTATTAACTAGGATACTATCTAATAGGATATATTTGCTAGAATCGACAGTTACGAAGATACTAAAGCTCTTACTAAGGCCGGTTTCTTTACTAAAGGCTAAGAGTTCTATAGGATTAATGATTATAGCTATTACTATACCAGGAAAGCCTAGTTTAGTAGATAAAGTAGAGCTAGACAGGGATATAGGCTAGGGTTTAATAGCCTAACCTTCCTTTTTAAGCTAGGCGCGGAGGTTATTCTACTTTTACTTAGCGAACCGTTCATAGATCTGCGAAACGAACTTAGGACTAACTAGGCCTTTTAGATGTTTGAACCTAGTTAACGTAGATTTGAGCGTGTTATAGTCGATTAGCTTCTAAACGTAATTGGAAATTATATATAGGCAGGGGTGCTTAGGCTTAGTAGACGAAGATTTTTCACCTCCCTTACCCCGATTATAGTATTTACTAGAACTAGTAGATTTAGTAGTAGCGAAGCTACTATTAAAGTCTAGTTTGCTATAGCTAATAACGGTCTTAGTAGCTTAGATAAGGTCCTTAAGGCTCTTAAGAGGTTTACTAACGTAGTTGTTAATAATTATAGCGTTGTATTTATAGCGGCCCTATTCTAGGATAAGACGATCCTTAATTACACGAAGGAAGTCTAGAATAGGTAAAGTGCTACAAATATACTTAAGACTAGCTACCTTAGCGCGTTAGTACGCCTAGTAGTAGTTAGCGATCTAGGTCTATAGGTCTATATTAGATTGCTTAGCCTCTTTAAGACAAGCGAGATACTATTAGTAGGTTATATTTATAATTATATTATCTAAGATTCTAACTTAGCGTTCTAGAGTATAGAGGAGCGCGCGTACGCTAAGTTGCTACGCCGCGAGGTTAGTCTCGTTAGTAGCGTTATAACGCTTGCGATCAATAGTAGCGATAATAACTTTATATAGCGTATCTAGGTTCTTTTTATTAACGCTTATACCTAGAGTAAGTTACTAAGCGGCGTACCTAGTCTAGTTAGCTTAGTACTAGACAAGGATCCTCTCTAGACTTAGGCGTTAAGGAGGGACAGGCTCTAGACTACAAGTAGTAACTAGCTTCTTGTTCTAGGCGGTTACTTTAGTAAGCTATTCCGCCTAGTCTTATACTATTAGCGTAGTAATAGCCTCTATAGTAGAGGGCGGCTAAAAACTACTAAGTATTGCCTCCTTAGTAATATCGTTCTGATCGAAACGAACGATATTATAAACGTAGAGGGTAATAGCGGCGCTTTCGATATAACGCTTCTAGATCGGCTAATCCGTAGGACCTTTAAGTAGGATGTCCGTTAGGATAGTAATATTCCTGATTATATCTATAGTAGTAGAAGACTCTATTATAGAAGAACGATAGATAGAGGTAGATAGAGATCTAGAAGGTACAGCGGTATAGCGGAACAGGTAGAGAGAGTAGCGCTAAAGAGCGGCTTAACTTATATACAGGCGGGGCGACTTTGAAGGACTTTGCGGAACGGCTATATAAGAGCGGTTTAAGCGGAAAACGAGAGAAGCTATATAAGGGCTTTAGCAATAGCGATTATAAAGAATAAGGCGGTAGGACTTATAAGAATAGTAAAACGAGTTATAAGGATTATAGAATAATAATACTTCTAAGCTATAACGGGTTTAGCTACTATACGAAGGGAAACAAGCACCGGGCTTATAACTCTTACGTAGGCTTAAAGTAGTACTAGAAGAGTATATAGGAGAGATACGTTATATTGATTGTTATATATCGAAGGAAGAGATAGAGGAAAGAGAGTATGTAAGAATATAGCTATATATATAACAGGAAATGAGAAACGAGGCGCTAAGTAGGTACGAAGCAGCTAATCAGAGCGGACTGTAGATATCATAGGTAGTAAATGCCTAATATTAGGGTACGTGTATATTCGATATAGTTGTACAAGGAACTTAAGAAGAGTTCGTTAGAGCTGCTAAATTAGAGATTTAGAATCTTATAAATCGTAAAACCTAGAGATATATTACTTAGTCCTTTATATCTAAACTCTCTAAGGAGAAGCCCCTGCCCTTAAAGTAGGTGTTCGCCTATAAATAGGATAAGGATAGATTCTTAAAGAAATGTAAGGCGCGTATCTACGTAAGAGGTGATCTTTAAAGCGCTGATTCGTTGTAAAATATATACGCTGTAACACTTATATCCCGTTCCTTCTAGGCTATAATAGCTATCGCTACTAACATGGATATAGAAGTTAAGTAGTTTAACGTTACCTAGGTATTCCTAAACGCTAAAATAGACAAAGGAATTGTTTATAAGCTCCCTTAGGGGTTTAGGGAGGATTATTACCTTCTGGCTAGCTTTAAGCAAGGCGATACCTTTGTTGAACTTGAACGAGCGTTATATAGCTTACGCGAATCCCCCCTTCTATAGTATAAAGAGTTCTCCTTTTCGCTCTATGAACTTAGTCTAATAGTATCGGGTAAGGAACTATACTTATTTTACAACTAATACTACTATATAGTAGTTCTATTTTACGTAGACAACTACTTTATATTCTACTATAAGGACTACGCTAATAAGGTAAACCGGATTATAGATATACTAGCTATAAAGTACAAAGTATATAGTTAAAGCAACGTCTTATAGTTCCTTAGCATCTACGTTTTAAGAAACTGTAAGGACTGTATAGTCTATCTAGTCTATAATTAGTATATCGAGCGGATCGCTAAGCGATTTAACCTTAATAAGGAGACTTGCTTCCCCTATATCCCCCTAGAACATAACCTTTACCTATTCGAGGGTCTTGCTCTATTTAAGGATATTAAACGGTTCTAGGAACTCGTCGGCTCTATTTAATATACGGCTATTATAATCCGCCTCGATGTAGCCTTCGCTATATTGTAGCTCTCTTAGTTCTTAAAGAATCCTAGCCCTATATATATCGAGGCTATAGAATACGTTATCGTTTACATCTTTAGTATCTGGTTTTTAGCTATTTAGTACGGTATTACCTTTAGGATATATATCCTACTTATCGCTAGCGACGCCTTGTTCGTAGATATCGAGAAGACGCGCTACTTATCCTAGGGGTATATTATAATACTATATAGTAGGGTTATTAACTAGAAAGCCTACTGCTAAAAGACCGTTATAACTTCTTTAATAGAAGCTAAGTTACTTACTGTTTCTCTTACTACGTGTAAGACTATAGCGTTAAAGCGCTTCTTCGCTAACATTCGGTTCGATCTTAGCGAGCTATATTGTATCTTCTATAATAATTAGTAAACTATCTACCTCGTTACAGGAGACAACTAGTATATAGTTACTAAGCTTCGCTATATAGATATCTATAATATATAGATACGTTAGGAGTATACTAACGGGTTATTTAAGGTTAAGTACCTGCCTACGGCTAATATACCGGTAGACAGTCTTATAAAACGGCTGCCGCGCTAGAAGTTCGAGTACTTCCACGCTATATTGAACCTCTAAGACGCTTGCTATATTATTAAATAGAGTAAAACGAATCTTTGTAATTGAGCTAGGTATCTAACACTAGGTATCTAGCCTAAAATATACTAGGTATTATCTAGCCTAAAAGAGCAAAATAGTATATAAGAAAATTACTAAATGCAAACGCAGCTATATATATATATATTCCCGGGCTTACTAGCCTGACTTCCTCCTCTTTATCTCCGTGTAATAGGGATCTATTGCGGCTAATATATAGTATAAACTACTGATTATAGCTATCGATAACCTTAAAGCTAACGACGCCTCTACGTTATCCGACTCCTAAGCCTCCTTTACTAATCTAGCTAACTTAGTAGCTAGAACGGCTAAAACGCTACTAGTAACTAGCCTAACTAGAGCAGGAGCCTCTCCCTAGTTAGTAACCTTATAGGAGCTAACTACTACTAACCTATTATCTAAGGTAGCTATATCGGCGGTAGCTATAGTAGCAGCACGCCTCTCCTTAGCCTTAGCCCTTAATATAGTAACCGCCTTAGTAGCTACCTTAGCCCGAGACTTAGTAATCGCCTTAGCCCGGACCTTAGTAGCTATATCTGCCGCTACCTTCTCCTTCTTCTCCTCCTGTTCTATTAAGTGCTTCGCTATAAAGTGAACCCGTTGTAATTACTATACTATTATTAGTATATAGCGATTAATAGGAATAAAGAAGGAACTTACACTAGCTATAGCCTCGCTACTCTACTTTATAGAGAGGAACTCTATAGCTATCTCGACTATAAGTTCTAGCAACTTCTTATATAGATATCTAGTATATAAGTACCGAACGTAGGCCTTATCCTTACCCTTAGTATCTAGGCGAACTAAGCAAGCGCTACTTAATAACCTATATAGGGCTAAACGTAGGTAATAGTAGTAAACTATAGCGTAGGACGTAAAGGTAGTAACATCCTTGTCGCTATTATAACTAGGTATCTAAAAGTTAGTACGTTAATTAATAAAAACGCTTTACTTAATAGTAACGCGATTAATATACCTAGTTATAGTAGGAACTATATCCCTCTTTCTTTTATTTAGGGTCTTCGAAACCCTAGTTACACTCTCTATAATAGGAGCGGCATTGTTAGCGCCTATAGCGACAACCTCTTCTTCCTCCTCCTCTTCTTCTTCTTCTTCGCGCGCTACGCGTAGATTCGCGAGCCTAGTCGTACAGGCTTTCTCTAATAACGCTATATAGGCAATAGAGGTAGCTATACCCTAAGTATTTAGAGCTATTGTTGTTTTTGTTATTATTATAGTTATAGTTAGAGGGGTTAGTAGCGCGATTAATTTTTATTATTATAGGATAGTTTAGATTTAACTTTGTAAAATAGGTAACTAAAGATTATATATAACTAACTAATATAACTATATTCTAATTAGCTAAGATCTATATTAGTATATCTTCGATTATACAAACGCGACGCTAGGTTATATATTAACAATAAGGATTTTCTTTTTTAGCTATAAACCTTACTCTGGCAATTCGAGCCTTCGACCTTCTATTTTTAGCATCTCGCTACTAGCTAGCTAGCTAGCTAGGTGTTCTCTTTCAGCTGCTTCGTAGCTAGGGGGTATGTTACGACCTATCTAGCCCTATCTCTATAGTCTGCTCTGATTGGCTGCTTCGTACCTACTTAGTGCCCCGTTTCTTATTTCCTGTTATATATATAGCTATGTTCTTACATACTCTCTTTCCTCTGTCTCTTCCTTCGATATATAACAATCAATGCAACGTATCTCTCCTACATGCTCTTCTAGTGCCACTGTAAGCCCACGCAAGAAGGAGCGTTTAAGATAGCTCTAGATACAAGCATCTAGAATTAAACGGTTAAGATAGCTCTAGATACAAGTATCTAAGATTAAGTAAGCGGTTAGGATAGCTCTAGATACAAGCATTTAAAATAGGGGCTATTTCTGTATAGGGGGGCTTGTTTAGAGAGGGAGGGTAGTGTTACAGGCACAGCCTGTGTTATATACTATATCATGTACTATGCTATATAGTTGGCTGAGCACCCTGTAGCTAGAGGAGCGTGGCTCCACACTAGTTGGAGCTCGCCGCGCAGAGCCTTCAGCCCTCGCGAGCTCCCACGAAGGTTGCACTGTTGTGCAACCTTGTTGTATACGACCGTTACATACCTACTAGGCCTTCGTAAGGCTTATACCCTACGTCTTCGCTACGATCCCTGTTACCGCGAACTCCTAGGTAGCGAGCTTCTTCTTAACCGCGCTGTAATGCGCTTGCTATAAGAGCTTCTAGTCTAGCTAGACCCTAAGGAACCTAACGTACTTAACTAGTTCGATATCTATATACCTACCTTTATCTAGGAGGGCGAGCTTAGCTAGGTCTAGCTACTATCTTTAGTTCTTATTAAAGTAGATTAGTTTATACTTCTACGCTATAAACGCTATTCCCTACGTTCCTACCTACTTTAGGTAGGTTCCCTACGCTCGCTCGAGTTAGCGAACGTTTACCTTAGCTAACTTCCTAAACACTAGTTGGTTTATATCGTTAGCAAAGCCTACTATACTAAGATATAGGTACTCTCTCCTTAGGTCTTCGTATAGTAATATAATATATAAGATAAACAGGACGGGTAATAGGGGGGACCCCTAGGGTACCATTGCTATAACTAGGATATTATCTATTACCTTCCTATTAAAGTAGAGCATTGTAACCCTATCTATTAGCTATTCCTATCCCTAGAGTACTATTTACCTTAGGTAGCCAAGCTCCTAGAGTGTAGCTAGTAGCCTAACGTAGTTAACTATATCGAAGGCTCCTGCAAAATCTAGCTATAGGAGGGATACTAAGGCGCCTTAGCGCTATACCTTCTAGACCTAGGCTACGACTAGTTAGACCGCTAGCTCGGTTAACCTACTTACCTAGTTACCTATCTACTTAGTAGGAAGTAGCCTATAGACCTCTGCTACCGCTATAATCCTTCTTGCTACTACTACCTCGATTACCTTCCTTATAGTATAAAGATCTACTAAAGCGCCGGATATAGGAGGAATTATAGATATAGTTACAATAGGATCTATAGCTTGTCTTATAGCGAGTTATATAGCTATATATATGATTTGTACTCCGATATACCTTATAGCGCGCCGGTCCTGCTACTAGTTTATATATAAAGGAAACCGTACCCCCTGAATAGGGGGCTAGGTAAAAACCCCTACCTTCGCTTCTAATTCCGCGCTTTGAATCTATCTTTCTACGTGTAAAAGGTAGTCCCCGTCTCTCTTAGCGGCTTGGTTTAGCGCCTCCTGTACCCTCTCCGCTACGCTCGGCCGCTCTTACGGCCTACGTAGCTTCAAGCTATAGTCTATAAGCAACGCTATACTCTATTAGGCGCCTCGAATCCATTAACTAGCTAATAACTACCTTTACTAAGCTCCTATATAGCTATATAACTTCCTGTAAGATAAGCTATAGATCCTGTTGTAACTATATCTGTAATTCCTCCTATATCTAGCGCTTTAGTAGATCTTTATACTATACTACTAGGTACTTGATCGTCTCTTTACCCTCGCTATACTTATAGTATAGTGTAGTAATCTCTAGGACGTTTACCCTATTTAGGTACTCCTAGAGGCTAATGTCCCTGCTACGCGCCTAGGCAAGCAGGGAGCTCTAAGCCTTGCTTAGACCTTCGTATCTCTTAAGGGTAAGGACTATAAATAGTTATATCGAGGGGTCCTTGTCTACTAAGCGGTACGTAGGTCTTCTTGCTCTTATTACAAGCGTAGTACGCCTCCCCTAGGCTACTATTTTACGCTTCTACTAGGTATGTTCTACTACTCTATCTATATTAAGGGTCTTGTTCTTTAGCTTCCCTATCTTCTACTTTTACTTAGCCTACTTGTTCGCTATAGCTACTACTCTCTTAACTACTATTAGCCCCTATAGGCCTAGCCTTAGCTTCCTCCTTTATATCCTCTTGCTCCTCTTCTAGAACCTCCTAAATAGCTTAGTATATATTATTTAGTCGTACTCCGATATGCCTTACGGCGCGCCGGTCCTGCTACTGGTTTATATATAAAGGAAACTATACCCCCTGAACAGGGGGCCGGGTGAAAACCCCTGCCTACGCTTCTACTTTAGCGCTTTGAATCCATTAAACTACGTGTAAAAGATAGCCCCTATCTCCCTTAGCGGCTCGATTTAGCACTTCCTATACCCTCTCCGCTACTCTTAGCTGCTTTTATAGCCTTCGTAGCTTCTAGTTATAACCTACAAGCTACGCTATACTCTATTAGGCGCCTCGAATCTATTAACTAGCTAATAACTACCTTTACTAAGCTCTTATACAGCTATATAGCTTGTTACAAAACAAGCTATAGATCCTATTATAACCGTATTTGTAACTCTTCCTAGGTTCTATACTTTAGTGGATCTTTATACTATACTACTAGGTGTTCGATCGTTTCTTTGCTCTCGCTACACTTGTAGTATAGCGTAGTAATCTCTGGGACGTTTACCCTATTTAGGTACTCCTAGAGGCTAATGTCCCTGCTACGCGCCTAGGCAAGTAGGGAGCTCTAAGCCTTTCTTAGACCCTTGTATCTCTTAAGGGCAAGGTCTATAAATAGTTATATTAGGGGGTCCTTATCTACTAAACGGTACGTAGGTCTTCTTGCTCTTGTTACAAGCGCGGCGCGCCCCTCCTAGGCTACTATCTTGCGCTCCTACTAGGCGAGTTCTACTACTCTATCTATATCGAGGGTCTTGTTCTTTAGCTTCTCTATCTTCTACTTTTACTTAGCCTACTTGTTTGCTATAGCTACTACTCTCTTAACTGCTATTAGCCCCTATAGGCCTAGCCTAGGCTTCCTCCCTTATATCCTCCTACTCCTTTTCTAGAACCTTCTAATTAGCTTAGTATATACCTCCTAGATTAAGCTCGCTACTATAACTAGGGGGCGCCCTAGTCCCTCCCCTAACTAGAGGAGTAATTTATATATCTTAGCTTTAAAGTTAGCTAGCTACTTGTTTAGGTAGAGGTCTACTAGTAGGACCTAGGCCTCTGTCTCTAGGTACCTAATTAGCGTAGTTCTATAGCCTCCTGCTACTACGTAGAGGCCCTTGCTCTAGTCCTTCGCTAGCTTCTTAGCTATCCCCTTTAGCTCGCTCCCCTTACTAATTGTAGTTAGGATATAGTAGCTCGCTGCTCTATATACTACTACGCTCCTTATATACTTTGTTTATACCTCCTAGGCCTTTATAAGGCTTAGGCCCTACGTCTTCGCCGCGATCCTTGTTAGCGCGAACTCCTAGGTAGCGAGCTTCTTCTTGACTACGCCGCGGTGCGCTTACTATAAGAGCTTCTAGTCTAGCTAGACCCTAAGGAACCTAGCGGATTTAACTAGTTTAATATCTATATACCTACCTCTATCTAGGAGGGCGAGCTTAGCTAGGTCTAGCTACTACCTTTGGTTCTTATTAAAGTAGATTAGTTTGTACTTCTACACTACAAACGCTATTCCCTACGTTCCTACCTACTTTAGGCAGGTTCTCTATACTCGCTCGAGTTAGTAGACGTTTACCTTAGCTAACTTTCTAAATACTAGTAGGTTCGTGTTGTTGGCGAAGCCCGCTATACTAACGTGTAGGTACTCTCTCCTTAGGTCCTTATATAGTAATATAATATATAAGATAAATAGGATAGGTAATAGGGGGGACCTCTAAGGTACCCTTGCTATAACTAGGATATTATCTATTGCCTTCCTGTCGAAGTAGAGGATCGTGACCCTATCTATTAGCTATTCCTATACCTAGAGTACTATCTACTTTAGGTAGCCAAGCTCCTAGAGCGTAGCTAGTAGTCTGATATAGTTAATTGTATCGAAGGCTCCGGCGATATCTAGTTATAGGAGGGATGCTAAGGCGCCTTAGCGCTATACCTCCTAGACCTAGGCTACGACTAGTCGGACCGCTAGCTTAGTCGATCTACTTGCCTAGTTGCCTATCTGCTTAGTAGGGAGTAGCCTATAGACCTCCGCTACCGCTATAATCCTTCTTGCTACTACTGCCTCGATTACCTTCCCTATAGTCAGGAGTAGCGTAATAGGGTAGTAACCTCCTAGGGTATAGTATATATCGGGTATCTTTCCTAGCTTCTATAGGACTACTGTCTTAGCTCTTTTAAACGTAGCTAGGAACTACGCTAGCTATAGGCACCTTGTAGTTAGGGCCGTAAGGATCTAGCTTAGTGGTCGGCCATACGCCTTCAGGAATCCTATTAGGAGTATATCCTCCCCTAGGGCCTTTTACAGGCTTGCTTTATCCTATACTACCTCTATCGCTAGGAAGCTTATAAGCTCCTAGACCTCGAACCCCTGTTCCTACTCCTCCTTAAGGTCTAGGTCCTAGATATCGCTAAAGCCCGCCCCTAGGCTTAGGAAGAACTTCTTCGTAAGCGCTTCTACCTTATTCTAGTATATCGTTAGATCTAGGCTACTATCTAGGCCCTTTAGGGCTAGGTGTTACGGGTCTAGCCGTAACATATGGCCGTATAGCCATTGTGGAGCGGTTGTGCGATATAGGGCCTGCAGAGCCTGTAGCGTATATGGAGCCCGCTGTAGGGCATATCCCCGGCGGGCTACACCTACTATCTTGAGTTCCTCGTACAACTATATCGAATATATACGTACCCTAACATTAGGCATTTACTACCTATAATAGTTGGTTGTACCTTCTGTTCGTATATACAGACCTTCGTCGATTAATTACGACGAATTTACATTGCACGAACTAACCGAAATTACAATTCGACCGGCCTGAACCTAAGAAACTAATAAGATAGTTAGTCCTAGAACGACAAGATAGTCCGATACCCGAACCTAAGAAACCAAACCCCCGAACCTAAGAAACCAAACCCCTAAACCTAAGAACCTAGACCTAAGAAACCCGAACAAAGAAGATAATAAGTACTATAGACGTTAACGTAAGCTCTATAGCCTAAGTGCCTATTCCTATTAAGGATATACGTAGTAAGGCCGTTACGGCCCTAAAGGAAGAGATACACCTGAAACTAAAGGGTTATTTCGAAGGATACTATAGGCTGTTCATAGGTAACAACCTCCTGCTTAAAGCGCTTTAGAGAGCTAGAAAGGATAATATAATAGAGAGGATAATAGCGAACCTTGCCGAATATATCCTTAAGGGCGTAACCAAGGAAATCTAGAGATAGATAGTTAGGGCGAACAAAGTAAACAAAAAGGCTATAGTACTGTAAGTAGAGAATAACGTTTTAACAAGGCTAATCGAGTCTAGGAAGCTAGGTAGTAGCGGCGGCGCTAGGGAGGGCAGTATGCTATACGCCTCTACGTTCTTAGGCTCTAAGCGGGACTTAGCGAAGCGAACTATACAATTTAGAATATAAAAGACGCTAATTACGGCGCGATAGGCTGTAAGGCTACTAGAATATATAACCGAGAAAGCGAAGATCCTTTACGTAGCTTCGCTACTAGAGGGAATCGCGGCTATAGGAATTAGCAACTACATCGATACTATTATCGCGAATCTAGGCAATAAGCAAGCCTAGGTATAGACAACTACTAACGAGTTTATTAAGTTCCTTTCTAAAAAGTATATAACGATAGATCTAGTAGCTAACGTAGAGAACAAGCTACGTAAGATAGCGTAGAAGGATAAGTACGTAAAGTTTATAGACTTTATTATAGAGTTCTCGAACCTCTATAACCTAAGTAACTAGGATAACGCTACCTACATACGCGCGCTAAAAGAGAAGCTTTCGAAGCCGATATAGGACCTAATCCTACTATAGACGAACCTTCTAGCCTAGGATAACTTCTAGGGATAGGTTACTATAGCCTAAGCCTAGGCTAATAACCTTAAAATAGAGGAATACTTAAAGAAGGCTAACGAGCTGAACTACTATAATAGCTATAATACTAAGAAGGAAGGTAAGGACCTAAATGCTATAGACGTTAACTAGGTAACTACTACCAAGGATAAGGCGACTATCTTATAACTCTCTAACTTAGAGAGGGAGTAGTATATAGCTATAGGTCTCTATTTCCTCTATAGTATAAGGGGCTATATCGCGGTAAAATGTATAGAGAAAGGCAAGTAAGCCTAGAATAACCTAGGCGCTAGAGATAGAGGGTAGTAGGGCGGCTATAGCAACTACGGCAGATTCGGCAACAACGGCGGATTCGGTAATAACAGCGGATTCGGCAATAACAGTAGCAGCCCGAACTAGAATAACAATAGCGGCCCGAACTAGAATAACTATAATAGCGGATTTAACAATAATAACGGCGGATTCGGTAATAACGGTAGATTCGGAGGCGGCGGAGGCCGCGGTAGCAGCGGATACCTATATCGATAGAACAATAACAACTAGAACTTTAGTAATAACGGCGGAGGCTATAGCGCGTACTATATACGATTTATAGACTAAGGCTACGTTCTAGGAGAAGTCGATTATAACAATACTAAGCGCTATAAACCCGAATAGAGTACGGAAGACCTAGAATAGTAACAATAGTACTAGGGAAATGCCTAGCCTCTACACGAAGACGCGCGTAGGGGTACGAAGGCTATTATAGGGGAGGTAGTAGCGATTTAGTTATTAGCGCTATTGGTTAGATAGCTAATTTAATCCTATTATCCTCCTATATTGTGATAAGCAAGCGTAAGATAGCGTATATAGCGCTTGTAGATTTAGGCTATATAGGTCTTGCCTTTATAGACTTTAGTTTCGTAGTATGTAACGATATACTACTAAGTAGACTAGAAACAAAGAAGCTACTTTACTTAGGCTAATAGTATACTAAAGTTATAGATCGAATGGAGTATAGTACTAGAACTAAGGATCGGCTAGTATAGGGAGAAGCTTCGGTTCTTTATTACTATACTAGCAAAAGACAATCCGATTATTCTAGGCCTCCTATAGCTAAGAAGATACAACCTAACAATTAACTAGGCGGACCTGAAGCTTACGTTTAGGGAGCGTTACTAAGAGTAACGTTACTTACTAGGATATATAACCAAGCTAATAGTACTATAAGCGAAGCCTATAACTATAGAACCTATAACCGCGGAACCTATAACTATAAAAAACACTACGAAATACTAAGCATTGGTCGAGGAAGTCCTATAAAGGGGGAGCTAGAGGATAGGGAGTATAACCAGGGTCTAGAGAACCTATAGAAGAAGTGGAAGAGAAGGTTATCCCTATTATAACTGTCACAGGTCTAGCCGTGACATATGGCCGTATGGCCATTGTGGAGCGGTTGTGCGATGTGGGGCCTGTAGAGCCTGTAGCGTATATGGAGCCTGCTGTAGGGCATATCCCCGGCGGGCTACACCTACTATCTTAAGTTCCTCGTACAACTATATCGAATATATACGTACCCTAACATTGGGTATTTACTACCTATAATAGTTGGTTGTACCTTCTGTTCGTATACGTAGACCTTTGTCGATTGATTACAACGAATTTACGTTGCACGAACTAACCGAAATTACAATTCGACTACCTTGAACCTAAGAAACTAACAAGATAGTTGGTCCTAAAACGACAAGACAGTCCGAAACCCGAATCTAAGAAACCGAACCCCTAAACCTAAGAAACCAAACCCCTAAACCTAAGAACCTAAACCTAAGAAACCTAAATAGAGAAGATAACAAGCACTATAGACGTTAACGTAAGCTCTATAGCCTAGGTGCCTATTCCTATTAAGGATATACGTAGCGAGGCCGCTATAGCCCTAAAGGAAGAGGTATACCCGAAACTAAAGGGTTATTTCGAAGGATACTATAGGCCGTTTATAGGTAATAACCTCTTGCTTAAAGCGCTTAAAAGAGCTAGAAAGGATAATACAACAGAGAGGATAATAGCAAACCTTGCTAAATATATCCTTAGGGGCGTAACTAAGGAAATCTAAAGATAGATAGTTAGGGTAAACAAGGTAAACGAGAAGGCTATAGTACTATAAGTAGAGAATAACGTTTTAATAAGGCTGATCGAGTCCGGGAAGCTAGGCGGTAGCGGCGGCGCTAGGGAGGGTAGTATACTATACGCCTTTACGTTCTTAGGCTCTAAGCGGGACTTAGCGAAGCGAACTATACAATTTAGAATATAGAAGACGCTAATTACGGCGCGATAGGCCGTATAGCCGCTGGAATATGCGACCGAGAAAGCGAAGATCCTTTACGTAGCTTCGCTACTAGAGGGAATCGTAGCTATAGGAATTAGCAACTATATCGATACTATTATCGCGAATCTAGGCGATAAGCAAGCCTAGGTATAGACAACTACTAACGAGTTTATTAAGTTCCTTTCTAAGAAGTACGTAACGATAGATCTAGTAGCTAATATAGAGAATAAGCTACGTAAAATAGTATAGAAGGACAAGTACGTAAAGTTTATAGACTTTATTATAGAGTTCTTAAACCTCTATAACCTAAGTAACTAGGATAACGCTACCCACATACGCACGCTAAGAGAGAAGCTTTCAAAGCTAATATAGGACCTGATCCTACTATAGACGAACCTCCTAGCCTAGGATAACTTCTAGGGATAGGTTACTATAGCCTAAGCCTAGGCTAATAACCTTAAAATAGAGGAATACTTAAAGAAGGCTAACGAGCCGAACTACTATAACGGCTATAATACTAAGAAGGAAGGTAAGGACCTAAACGCTATAGACGTTAACCGGGTAACTACTACTAAGGACAAGGCGACTATCTTACGACTCTCTGACTTAGAGAGGGAGTAGTATATAGCTATAGGTCTCTGTTTCCTCTATAGTATAAGGGGCTATATTGTAGCGAAATGTATAGAGAAAGGCAAGTAAGCCTAGAATAACCTAGGCGCTAGAGATAGAGGGTAGTAGGGCGGCTATAGCAACTACGGCAGATTCGGCAACAACGGCGGATTCGGTAATAACAGCGGATTCGGCAATAACAGTAGCAGCCCGAACTAGAATAACAATAGCGGCCCGAACTAGAATAACTATAATAGCGGATTTAACAATAATAACGGCGGATTCGGTAATAACGGTAGATTCGGAGGCGGCGGAGGCCGCGGTAGCAGCGGATACCTATATCGATAGAACAATAACAACTAGAACTTTAGTAATAACGGCGGAGGCTATAGCGCGTACTATATACGATTTATAGACTAAGGCTACGTTCTAGGAGAAGTCGATTATAACAATACTAAGCGCTATAAACCCGAATAGAGTACGGAAGACCTAGAATAGTAACAATAGTACTAGGGAAATGCCTAGCCTCTACGCGAAGACGTACGTAGGGGTACGGAGGCTATTATAGGGGAGGTAGTAGCGATTTAGTTATTAGCGCTATTAGTTAGATAGCTAATTTAATCCTATTATCCTCCTATATTATAATAAGCAAGCGTAAGATAGCGTATATAGCGCTTGTAGATTTAGGCTATATAGGTCTTGCCTTTATAGACTTTAGTTTCGCGGTACGTAACGACATGCCGCTAAGTAGACTAGAAACGAGGAAGCTACTCTACTTAGCTAATAATATACTAAAGTTATAGATCGAATGGAGTATAGTACTAGAACTAAGGATCGGCTAGTATAGGGAGAAGCTTCGGTTCTTTATTACTATACTAGC
>MU853416.1:327789-343729 GCA_033297235.1 Trichocladium antarcticum
GAGTATCGCGATACGTTCGAGACTTTTCTTCCCTAGGAGGTAGATACGCTACTACCGTATAGATTATACGACTATAAAATCGAGCTAATACTAGGAAGTAAGCTCCTATTCTTAAGGAACAGACTGTTCTTACTAATAGAACTATGTATAGTTAAGCACTAGCTAGATAACCACCTGACGAAAGGCTTTATCCAACTATTAAAATTAAGTACGGGAGCGCCTCTACTACTTGCCTAGAAGCTAGGAGGAGGAGTATAGATTTACGCTAACTTCTAAGGTCTGAACAACGTTTCGATAAAGAGTCGATATCTAATACCACTGATCAAGGAGATACTTGATTCTATCTATAGAGCGCGGATCTTTACGAAGCTAGATGTTATCGTAGCGTTTAATAGAGTCCAAGTAGCGGAAGGCTACGAATAGTTAATAGCGTTCGTAATACGATTTAGCCTCTACAAATCGCTAGTTATACCGTTCGGGCTATAGGGAGCGCCCGCTACGTTTTAGCACTATATTAACGATACGCTATATAATATACTAGACGTATATGCTACGGCTTACTTAGACGATATACTAATCTACTCTACGAATATAGCAGACTACGTCAAGTAGGTAAAGGAGGTGCTAAAGAGACTGTACTAGGCGGGCCTCTAGGTCGATATTAATAAGTGCGAATTCTATACTATAAGAACGAAATACCTAGGCCTGATTATTATACCAGGTAGTATCGATATAGACAAAGAGAAGGTAGCGGCGATCGTATCTTAGGAGCCGCTAACGACGAGACGGTAGTTACAACGCTTCCTAGGCTTCGCGAACTTCTACTAGCGATTTATTAAGAACTTCTTAGGAGTAGCGAGGCCACTTTATAACTTAACGAAGAAGACAACAAGCTAGGAATAGAGCAGACTATACTAATCTGCTTTCGAATAACTAAAAACATACTTTTCGATAGCACTAGCGCTAAGGATCTACAACTAGGACAAGCCCGTAGTTGTCGAAACTAACGCTTTAGACTAGTTAGTAGGTAGAACGCTACTATAATAAGACGACAACGGCGACTAGCACCTAGTAGCCTACTTTAGCGCGAAGCACTTAGTATAGGAATATAATTATAACATCTATAATAAGGAGCTATTAGCGGTAATTAAGGTACTAGAGGAATAGCGACTAGAACTAGAGGGAGCAAACGGCCGGTTTGACATTATTACGGACTATAAGAACCTTTAGACCTTTATAACGACGAAGCAACTATCCCTAAGGTATATACGGTAGTCCGAATTCCTATTACGATTTAACTTCTATATTATCTACCGGCCGGGATTGGCAAACGCAATGCCGGATACGCTAAGCCGTAAGCTAGAACATATACTATAGGGTATAGAGGATAACCGACTCTAGAACTATAAGAGGCTACTGATCGACCCTGACCGGTTCGATCTAGAGATATTTAAACTGCTAAGACTATATAACAAGGCGATTATAGTTAACTAGTTGGACCTATTAAGGTATATCGACGATCTGCTGAACGAGATATATACGAGCTTGGATCTACTAAAGGTAACGCTTAAGGCGTTAGCAGACCCTAGAACCAGAGCGTAGCTAAAGGATATAAAAACGAAGCTTAAAGTGCTATACGTAGAGTGCTAAGCTATTGTAGGTAAGGCTTACTACTATAGGAGGATACTTATTGACCTAGACAACGACGAAATATAGCTATAGCTAATCTACCGAACTTACGTATTAGGACCTAGGGGCTACCCTAGAAGGACCAAGACTATTGAGCTAATAAACCGGAAATACTAGTAGACCAGGATAACCAGTACGATCCGCGACTACTACAACGCCTACTTACTATATAACAAGACGAAAACGCTAAGGGCGCTACCGACGGGCTTTCTAAAGCCGCTACTAGTACTACTCTCGCTATAGCGGGATATATCGGTAGATTATATTATACTACTTCCGCTATATACAAGGAGAAACCGTACCTTCAACTATATTATAGTAGTAGTGGACTAACTAACGAAGATACGCTACTTTATCCTAACAGAGACCTTAGAAGTAGATAAGTTAACGGACCGCTTTGTAGAACAGGTCTATAGCCTATACGGCCTGCCCGAGACGATTATATTAGATAGAAGTATATAGTTCGTTTCAACGTTCTAGAGAATACTATTGTCGAGATTAGCGGTGACTCTGAAACTATTATCGGCGTTCTACCTACAGACGAACGGCTAGACTAAACGGATTAACGTAGAGTTAGAGCAGTATTTATACCTTTTCGTTAACTAGGTATAAGATAACTAGGCGGATTAGGTACCGCTTGTAGAGTTCGTAGGGAATAATATATTGTTAGAGACAACGGGAGTATCGCCCTTCTTCGCGAACTACGGTTTCTACCTACGTATAGGCGTAGAACCGAGTAGACTATACCTACTAGAACTCTTAGAAGCTTAGAAGAGGGAGTTTTTCTAGGCGATAGAGATATCTATACGCTTTAAAGCAGTGCTAGATATAGCGAAGGCACTAGCGAGGTAAGCGTAGGACCGTTATAAGATTAATACGAACGCTAAACGTAGCAACGCCCTGGTCTATAGAATCGGCGATAAGGTAATACTTAATATATAGTATTATAAGATAGGGCGCCCGACGAAGAAGCTCGAACTACGCTAGGAGGGACTATTCGAAGTTACTAAAGCGGCGTTATACGCGGTAACGCTACGCCTTCTAGCGAATATAAAGATATTCAACACGTTCTACGTATTACTAGTTCGGCTATAGCAGGGCAAGTAGGGAATCCTAGGGTAAGCTAACGCGTAGAGAGATATAAGGGCGAACTATAGTAGGGAAGTAAGGCGCTAAGACGACGGCGTCGAAGTAGTTAAATAGAGATTTAAGGAGATTCGAGACTTTAGGAAGGTAGAGAACAGGAGGTAGCAATACCTAGTTAAGTAGGAGGGCTACGCCTAGCCGACTTAGTAGCTAGCAACGGATCTATATAGCTACAATAATGCTATTTAGAAGTTCTACGATACTAATCCGAACAAGCTAGGGCCCCTAGCGTAGGTGCTAAGAAGGAACTGAAGCTACGATTCGAGCGTTCGAACCGTAGGCTTGATTTAAAGAGGAGGCTTGTTTTAAGGGAGGGTAGTGTCACGGGTCTAGCCGTGACATATGGCTGTATAGCCATTGTGGAGCGGTTGTACGATGTAGGGCCTGTAGAGCCTGTAGCGTATGTGGAGCCCGCCGTAGGGCATATCCCCGGCGGGCTACACCTACTATCTTGAGTTCCTTGTACAACTATATCGAATATATACGTACCCTAACATTGGGCATTTACCACCCGTAATAATAACGCTATTAGAGAGCGCTTAAGAACGGACCGTAGTAGACCTTATCCCCGCTAGGATTAAGAGCGGTAGTTATTCCGAATGAGCTTATAAGGAGGCTATAACTAGCGAAAAAGGTAAACGGGCGTAGGTACCTATAGGCGCCGCTACTACTAAAACGACTCCTAAAGCTACTACTGTATAATAAGGCGATTAATAAGAACAATATTAAAATACTAAACGTACTAAACTTTATACTTTTCTACTATTAGAAGGGTATAATAGTAATACGCGTAACGGTTAACTAACTAGAATAAGCAATACTAAACGAGAAGAAGGATAAGGAGAGGGCTACGCTCTACGCCCTACTAAACGACTTTTACAAATGGATGTTAAACCGCAAAGGCTTGCTAGAGGACTATACTTTAGCACTTTTAGAACGGTACTACGAGTTTATAAACGCCCTCTAGAGTAACGTAGAGACGATTTATAGGATTATAGAGGAGGACGCTTAGAAATTCTTCGAGAAGAGTAACAAACCCTAGCTAATAGTAACGGATATCTTGAAACGCCTACTAGCGGAGTATTGCAATACGTTCGAGACTTTTCTTCCCTAGGAGGTGGATACGCTACTACTATATAGATTATATAACTATAAAATCGAGCTAATACTAGGAAGCAAGCTACTATTCTTAAGGAACAGACTGTTCTTACTAATGGAGCTACATATAGTTAAGCGCTAGCTAGATAACTATCTAATAAAAGGCTTTATCTAACTATTAAAATCGAGTATAGGAGCGCCTCTACTACTTACCTAGAAGCTAGGAGGTAGAGTATAGATTTACACTAACTTCTAAGGTCTAAATAACGTTTCGATAAAGAGTCGATATCTAATACTACTAATCAAGGAAACACTCGATTCTATCTATAGAGCGCGGATCTTTACGAAGCTAGATATTATCGTAGCGTTTAATAGAGTCTAAGTAGCGGAAGGCTATAAATAGTTAATAGCGTTTGTAACACGATTCGGCCTCTACGAATCGCTAGTTACGCCGTTCGGGCTATAGGGAGCGCCCGCTACGTTTTAGCACTATATTAATAACACGCTATACGATATACTGGACGTATACGCTATAGCGTACCTAGACGATATACTAATCTACTTTACGAATATAGCAGACTATGTCAAGCAAGTAAAGGAGGTACTAAAGAGACTACACTAGGTAGGGCTCTAGGTCGATATTAATAAGTACGAATTCTATACTATAAGAACGAAATACCTAGGCCTGATTATTACGCTAGGCGGTATTAATATAGACAAAGAGAAGGTAGTAGCTATTGTATCCTAGGAACCGCTAATAACAAGGCAGTAGCTATAACAGTTCTTAGGATTCGCGAACTTCTACTAACGATTTATTAAGAACTTCTCGGGAGTAGTATAGCTACTTTATAACCTTATAAAGAAGACAATAAGCTAGGAATAGAGCAGACCGTACTATCTAGCTTTCGAACAACTAAAAACGTACTTCTTAATAGCACTAGCGCTAAGGATCTACAACTAGGACAAGCCTATAGTCGTCGAAACTAACGCTTTAGACTAGTTAGTAGGTAGAACGCTACTATAGCAAGACGATAATAGCGACTAGTACCTAGTAGCCTACTTTAGCGCGAAGTACTTAGTATAGGAATGCAATTACAACATCTATAACAAGGAGCTATTAGCGGTAATTAAAGTACTAGAGGAATAGCGACTAGAACTAGAGGGAGCAAACGGCCGGTTTAACATTATTACGGACTATAAGAACCTTTAGACCTTCGTAACGACGAAGCAACTGTCCCTAAGGTATATATAGTAGTCCGAATTCCTATTACGATTTAACTTCTATATTATCTACTAGCCGGGATTAGCAAACGCGATGCCGGATATACTAAGCCGCAAGCTAGAACATATACTATAGGGCGTAGAGGATAACTAACTCCGGAACTATAAGAGGCTACTAATTAACCCTAACCGGTTCGATCTAGAGACATTTAAACTGCTAAGACTATATAACAAGGCGATTATAGTTAACTAGTTAGACCTATTAAGATATATCGACGATCTACTAAACGAAATGTACACGAGCTTGGATCTACTAAAGGCAACGCTTAGGGCGCTAGCAGACCCTAGGACTAGAGCTTGGCTAAAGGACATTAAAACGAGGCTTAAAGTGCTATATATAGAGTACTATGCTATTGCAGGTAAGGTATATTACTGTAGGAGGATACTTATTGACCTAGATAACGACGAGATATAACTACAACTGATTTACCGAACCTACGTATCGGGACCTAGAGGCTACCTAGGAAGAACTAAGACTATCGACCTAATGAATCGGAAATACTAGTAGACCGGGATAACTAGTACTATTCGCGATTACTATAACGCCTGCTTGCTATATAATAAGACGAAAACGCCAAGGGCACTGCCAACGGGCTTTCTAAAGCCGCTGCTAGTGCTACTCTTGCTATAGCAGGATATATCGGTAGATTATATTATACTACTACCGCTATATACAAGGAGAAACCGAACCTTTAACTATATTGTAGTAGTAGTAGACTAACTAACGAAAATGCGCTACTTTATTCTAATAGAGACTTTAGAAGTAGATAAGTTGACGGACCGATTTGTAGAACGGGTCTATAGCCTTTATAGCCTGCCCGAGACGATTATATTAGATAGAGGTACGTAGTTCGTTTCGACGTTCTAAAGAACGTTATTATTACAATTAGTAGTAACTCTAAAGCTATTATTAGCGTTCTACCTACAAACGAATGGCTAGACTAAACGGATTAATATAGAGTTAGAATAGTATTTACGCCTTTTCGTTAACTAGGTACAGGATAACTAGGCGGATTAGGTACCGCTTGTAGAGTTCGTAGGGAACAATATATCGTTAGAGACAATAGGAGTATTACCTTTCTTTACGAACTACGGTTTCTACCTACGAATAGGCGTAGAGCCAAGCAGGCTATATCTACTAGAAGGGGGGAGTAGTGTAATTAGAGTGTATTGCACCTAGAAGCCGCAAGGCTGTCGGTTCGAATCTGGCCTCCCTCACCCTCTTTTCGGTTTTTCAGGATTAGTCCCCTGTAAATTCCAACGAGAGTTACACTAACCAAAGAAGGAAAACCCGAGGAATAGCCGTTGTCTTAGAGACTAGGATCTAGGCCCCTATATCATATACTAATCGGCAAGAACCCTATATTACTCGCTATAGGATAAAAATAATCTAGCCGTAGTAGCTAGGGACTAGTAAACTACCTAGGGTAGAAGCTAAACTACCTAATAAAATACTACTAGGGGCCCCCCCTAGAAGAAACTGGACTTAAAGGAAGGAAGAGCGGAAGAAAGAGGAGATTGTTAGCTACCCTAGAACTAATCACATCTAACAAAGGGGGTAGGTAGGGTTAGAGAAGGCTAGGGTATTACGTAGTATAAAGGAAATAGAAGCAGGGAGATCAAATCGAAGAGTGGAGGTTTTCATCCGGCCTAGCGAGGGTATAGTTTCCTATACTAAACAAACTAGTAGAAGGACCGGCGCGCCGTAAGGTATATTGGTGTACGAATAAATAAAATACATAATATATCTACTAGAACTCTTAGAAGCTTAGAAGAGGGAGTTTTTCTAGGCGATAGAGATATCTATACGCTTTAAAGCAATGCTAGATATAGCGAAGGCACTAGCGAGGCAAGCGTAGGACCGATATAAGATCAACACGAACGCTAAACGTAGCGACGCCTTAGTCTATAGAATCGGCAATAAGGTAATGCTTAATATATAGTATTATAAGACAGGGCGCTCGACGAAGAAGCTCGAACTACGCTAGGAGAGACTATTCGAAGTTACTAAAGCGGCGTTATACGTAGTAACGCTACGCCTCCTAGCGAATATGAAGATATTCGACATATTCTACGTATTACTAGTTCGGCTATAGTAGGGCGAGTAGGGAATCCTAGGGTAAGCTAACGCGTAGAGAGATATACAAGCGAACTATAGTAGGGAGGTAAGGCGCTAAGATAATAGCGTCGAAGTAGTTAAATAGAGGTTTAAAGAGATTCGAGACTTTAGGAAGGTAGAGAATAGGAGGTAGCAATACCTAGTTAAGTAGGAGGGCTATACCTAGCTAACTTAGTAGCTAGTAACGGATCTACGTAGCTACGATGATACTATTTGGAAGTTCCACGATGCTAATCCGAACAAGCTAGGGCCCCTAGTATAGGTACTAAGAAGGAACTAAAGCTACGATTCGAGCGTTCGAACCGTAGGCTTGATTTAAAGAGGAGGCTTGTTTTAAGGGAGGGTAGTGTCACAGGTCTAGCCGTAACATATAGCCGTATGGCCATTGTGGAGCGGTTGTGCGATGTAGGGCCTGTAGAGCCTGCAGCGTATGTGGAGCCCGCCGCAGGGTATATCCCTAGCGGGCTACACCTACTATCTTGAGTTCCTTGTATAACCACATCGAATATATATATACCCTAACATTGGGCATTTACCACCTGTGATAAGGAGTTTCGGTAGCTTAGGGGGGAGGAAGCTCCTAAGCCTTGCCTATCGCTCGTGCTACTATAGGGTCTCCTCCTTAGCTTCCTTAATCGTCTTCCTCTAGGAGTGCCTCTTTTCTTCCGCCATTTCCGTTACTAGCTCTCTTTACTTCTCGTTAAGCTTCTCCTTATAGAACTATATAGAGGTCCTCTAGAGCTCCCTCTCTACCTCCTTCGCTACCTTTAACGCCTCCTCTACCTTACCTATCTACTATAGGGAGCTCCTTCCCTTTAACTCCTTCCTCTTAGGGGCTATTATATAGGCGATAGCTATTAGCTCCGTAGCTAGCTCTTTAAACATCTCCTCTAGCCCCTTTCTTGTCTTAATCCTTGCCTTTAGCCCCTCTAGTCCTCTATCGTCAAGCTATATCCTTAGTAGCAAGTACGCTACCTCTACCTTTATTAGCTTCTCTAAGACCTTCTTCTAGTTCTACCCTTCTAGCGCCTTCCCCCTTAGGAATAGGCCATCAAGCTTTACTTCAAGCACCTACAGGTAGTAGTCCGACCCTCCCCTAATCTTCTTCCCTAAATATATTATTATTAGGTCTATTAAAGCCTAGATATAGTCGATCGTTAACGTCTTACCCCTTTGCTCTCCTATAGGGGTTCTTATAACTATACCCTATAGGGTTTATAGGCTTAGGTCCTATTTATAAGCTAACTCGAGGAGCTCCTTAGACTTCCTCTTATATCGCCCGACCTTATCCTAGACTAGGTTCTAGAGGTTAAAGTCTCCCGCTAGGATTATAGCGTAGGCTAGGCCCTAATAGGCTAGGAGGCTCTTTAGGATAGTCTTATCTACTATATAGTTATTATATACTAACTAGAGCTCTAGACCCCTTCTCCCTAGCTCTAGGAACTATACCCTATACTACTATACGCTCGCCTTATATTCCTACTATCTAATGTTAAACTTCTTATATATATATATTGCCGCTTTTCCCTATTATATATAAACCAGGTAATACCGTAAGCTCCGGGGGTAGTAGGCTACCCCCTGCTTACTAAGCTATAGTTCCTAAACCGCGATTATATCGAACTCCGCCTCCTTTAGTAGAATCTCTATATTCTACTTTACACCTCTAGTGTTCTAGAGTATAGTTTTAAAGATTATCCTCTCTACTAGCTATACCTTCGTCCTCTAGCTCGTTTTAGGTTAGGGGGATAGTTGCCACTACTAGTAGACCCTAGGGCTAGGTATTCTATATACTTAGGATACTAGTAGCCTATATATTAGGTACTTCCTAGGCGCTTAGGGGTTCCGCCTAGGGTCCTTAGGATCCCTAGCGCTATTACTATAGTAGCGGCGGTCCCAACGTAAACAGGGCTATAGCTAGGCCGAACTATAGTCGGCTCTACGATATATCCTTACTTACTATAGTAGGATAGCCTTTTAGTATTAGGAACCTAGGTCTCTTCGCTCTAACCCTCTAGTACCCCTCCCTATCCTCTTCCTCTACGCCTTAGCGTATAAATATAAATAGTAGCTTCGTAGGCTCCGGTCTAGTAGGTTCGAATATTCTAGGCCTATACTAGTACGCTTCTTTAGCCCCTTCCTACGCTCTTACCCTCTCCCTATACTCCTTCGACTACCTAGTGTACTTTCCGCTATACGCTAGGTACCTTAGTAGGAGGTAGTCCTTGTAGGTAAGGTACTAGGCCTCCCCTTCCTTTCCTCCTACTCTATAGGCCCTTACCCTATATCTTCTATATAGGGGTTCCTTTAGGTAATACCTCTAGATATATCCCTACTTCTAGCACTTAAAGCATTACTTTAGCTCAAGCGCTACCTAGTATAGTTTATAGTCTAGTACTTAGGTGTCCTAGATAACTCTAAAGTCGTACGCTGCTCTTGCCTTGTCTTAGCTCTTAAAGGTTACTAGTACCGTTGCTCTTATAAGCTCTAGCTTACTAGGGATCCTAAACTTAACTATATTTACTATATAGAAATCTAGTCCCTAGGCGAACTCCGCTTCGGTAACTCCCTAGATCTCTAACCTCGTTAGACCCTTTAGGAGCACTATAAAGGTCCTATAGGCTTCTTTCGCCTACTCTCTAAACGCTTAGTAGATCTACTAGTTGTTCTTAGTATACTATTCCTTCGCTGCTTTATCCCTAAAGGTAATAATAGTGTCCTTGCTAGGGAGCTTCCTTATAGCGACTACTCCCTTCTATATAGACTAGTTATTAATCGCCTAGATAATCTCTAGGGGGGTTCTCTTCGCGAAGTTAGCTAGTAGGCAGTTACCTTAGATAAGGATTTCCTTAGCGATCCTTCGGGGGATCTCCTTTATAGGTTACGCTTAGGGCGCTAGGTCTCCTGCTACGATCGTTACCTAGGAGCGGTTAGGACCCTATCCTACGCTTATAGTAGCTAGGGCGCTCGTAAGCGCGGCCCGCACTTCCTTAGCGACGATCTTCCTTATAGTCATATAGTTAAGGCCTACCAGGCCTCCTTTAGCGCTTTACAGCTAGTTAATAGCGCTCTATACCTAAGCTAGGATCTCTCTTGCTACTCCCTAGGTAATATTCTTCTTGTTTAGGCTAACTAGGGCAACTATACTATTAAGTATAGCCTTAATATCGCCTAATCTACGTTGTTCCTAGTAGGGGGGGGGTTAGTGCTACTACTATTAGTATTAACGAGGGGGTTAGTAGTAGGTCTGCTAGTAGTTATAGGGGCCGCTCGGGGGCGCTCCGTAGGGGGGTTCGGGTCCGTTATACCGGGACTTAGATAGGCCTCTTAGGGCGGGTAGGGTACTCCTAGTAGCGGGGGCAGGGGGGGGGAGGTCGCTATTAACCTCTATACTAGGTCCGGTATAGGCTATCGGGCCGGCGCTAGGTAGATCCGCTATAGATCCAGGTTATAGGTCTAGGCAGTATAGAAGAAGATTTCTAGGAGCCGTACGTAGCTCGTTTTCCCTATCTTCCTACGCCTACAGCACCTACGTAGCGTCTCGCGCGTAGATGCACCTAGTATAGCTAGATAGAGCTCGTCGGGAGCTTTCTAGCAATGTAGGCTTCGGCCGTTTTGGCGCGCTGCTGCACCAGTTGGTGCGGGCCTGTTTACGAAGAAAGTTTCTTTTTTAGCTTAGTATATACCTCCTAGATTAAGCTCGCTATTATAACTAGAGGGCGCCCTAGTCCCTTCGCTAACTAGAGGAGTAGTTTGTATATTCTAGCTTCGAAGTTAGCTAGCCGCTTGTTTAGGTAGAGGTCTACTAGTAGGACCTAGGCCTCTGTCTCTAGGTACCTAATTAGCGTAGTTCTATAGCCCCCTACTACTACGCGGAGGCCTCTACTCTAGTCCTTCGCTAGCTTCTTAGCTATCCCCTTTAGCTTACTCCTATTACTAACTATAGTTAGGATATAGTAGCTTGCTACTCTATATACTACTGAACTGGAGCAAACTACAAACTAACCTACTCTATAGTAGTAGGCAAGACAATAGTAGGGATAGACAAGTCGGCAAGCGTCTAAGGTTGCCGACGTATCTTCGGACTTTAATTGTAACTAATCCGATTAAGATAGCGCCCTCCGGACATATGTCTCCCCCCGTTTAGAGGAAGGCGAACAATTTGTTACTATAAAACATATACCTAAAGGCAAGGGAAGGCTTAGAGCTAAAAGTATTAAATTTAGGGGGGGATTTTAATATCCTAGGAGTGTTGTTATCTGCCTAAGTAGGCGGACTAACCGGCTATATATATAACTACGAAAAACAGGACCTGTAGTATAAGAACGAAAAAAACGAAAAGTCTACTACGAATGCCCCCCTATTCTAGCTAAGAGCTATCTACCCTAGTTTATACTTCCCTTTCGAGTTTGCTAGGGCTCCTGCCTAAGAACTCGCAAAACAAAACAAAGCTTTATCTATCTCTGTCAACCTCTAATAACGTCCTTGCTCCTAGCGGCGAGCCCTCTCGGCGCGACTTAGCCGCTAATCCTATACTTATATACCCTACTATCGGCGCTCAAGCTCTTTAGCTTACCTGTCGATATCGTCCTACCAAGCGAACTATAGTATATATAGCGGTAGTATATAGAACCTATAAGGGAATGTATCTTAAAAGGTTAGTAGGTAGACAACTACTCTAGAAGTAGGCTCCTCCTAGATAGGAGGTAGCGGCGGGGCCGGGAGAGTCTCTAGAGGGATACTAGCCAAACGCTATAAGCGTCTCGAAGGGGTTAGCTACGGCTATAACTATAACCGCGGCTTCTTCTTAGGTATCGCCGTAGACTTGCTAGTAGACGGCGGCGGCTATAGACATTGTAGTAACGCTAGGGTATCCTCCTATTCTCTCTAAGTAGGCGAAGACGGGATCCTAATAATCGCTAGCGACGACGCCGAAGGTAGTAGGCCAGGCCGTAGAAGGCTTGACATCTACTAGGTAATAAAGCCGATAGCGGAACTACCTAAGGTTAAGCGTATTAGCCTAAGACTTAGCAACTACAACAAAGATTAACGGTTCTTTAACAGAGCTATCTCTGAACAGGCAGCTGGTATCGTCTAACGAGAGGCTCCGCTAGCTATTATAACAGCTAGTTCTAAGGAAGGCATATAGCCGGATAGTAGCCAATAGGGTAAGGGACTGAACCTTGCTCTCTGCTTATCGTAAGCTACTATGTCTATATCGCGCGGGCGGACAGGCGTATATCCTTCGAAGCCTAGTGCGTAGCGGGCGTGAGCTAGCTACGCGGAGATTATATACTCTGTCCTTATCTTAGTGTTTATCTAGACGCTGTTAAAGATCCGACTCTATATCTACGGCAGGGCGTTATCGATGCCTCTAGCTTATAGTCCTTCTTAGAAGAACATGCGGGTATACTCTAGAACCTACACGCTATACTCCTAGTCCTCTAACTATACCGGTCCGCGCTTATATACCTCCGGTTTCGTATAACTAGAATAAAGGCAGGACACCTAGATCTAGCTTATAATCTTTAGCTAGTAGTATTGCGTGGGCTTACAGTGGCACTAGAAGAGCATATAGGAGAGATGCGTTGCATTGATTGTTATATATCGAAGGAGGAGCCAGAGGAAAGAGAGTATGTAAGAACATAGCTATATATATAACAGGAAATAGGAAACGGGGCGCTAAGCAGGTACGAAGCCGCTAATCAGAGCGGACTATAGAGACAGGGCTAGATAGGTTGTAATATACCCCCTAGCTACGAAGTAGCTAAAAGAGAACACCTAGCTAGCTAGCTAGCTAGCGGCGAGATACTGAAAATAGGAGGTCGAAGGCTCGAATTACTAGAGTAGGGTTAATAGCTAAAGATTCCTTATTGTTAATATATAACCTAGCGTTACGTTTATATAATCGAAGATATACTAATATAGATCTTAGCTAATTAGAACATAGGGGGGAGTAGTGTAATTAGAGTATGTTGCACCTAGAAGCCGCAAGGCTGTCGGTTCGAATCCGGCCTCCCTCACCCCCTCTTTTCGGTTTTTCAGGATTAGTCCCCTGCAAATTCCAACGAGAGTTACACTAACCAAAGAAGGAAAACCCGAGGAATAGCCGTCGTCTTAGAGACTAGGATCTAGGCCCCTACGTTATATACCGATTAGCAAGAACCCTATATTGCTCGCTATAGGATAAAAACAATCTAGCTATAGTAGCTAGGGACTAGTAAACTACCTAGGGTAGAAGCTAAACTACCTAATAAAATACTACTAGGGGCCCCCCCTAGAAGAAACTAGACTTAAAGGAAGGAAGAGTAGAAGAAAGAGGAGATTATTAGCTACCCTAGAACTAATTATATCTAATAAAGGGGGCAGGTAGGGTTGGAGAAGGCTAGGGCATTATATAGTATAAAGGAAACAGAAGCGGGGAGATCAAATCGAAGAGTAGAGGTTTTTATCTAGCCTAGCGAGGGTACGGTTTCCTATACTAAACAAACTAGTAGAAGGACCGGCGCGCCGTAAGGGATATCGGTGTACGAATAAATAATAATTAGAACGTAGTTATATCGGTTGGTTATATATAATCTTTAGTCGCCTATTTTACAAAGTTAAATCCGAACTATCCTATAATAATAAAAATTAATCGCGCTACTAACCTCTCTAACTATAACTATAATAATAATAAAAACAACAATAGCTCTAAATACTTAGAGTATAGCTGCCTCCGTCGCCTACGTAGCGTTATTAGAGAAAGCCTATGTCACAACCTATCCAGCCCTGTCTCTACAGTCCGCTCTGATTGGCTGCTTCGTACCTACTTAGCGCCCCGTTTCTCATTTCCTATTATATATATAGCTATGTTCTTACATACTCTCTTACCTCTGTCTCTTCCTTCGATATATAACAATCAATATAACGTATCTCTCCTATATGCTCTTCCAGTGCCACTATAAGCCTACGTAAGAGTTATAACCCTAGTGCTCGGTTCCCTTTATATAGTAGCTAAACCTGTTATAGCTTAGAAGTATTGTTATTCTATAATCCTTATAACTTGTTTTACTATTCTTACAAGTCCCGCCGCCTTGTTCTTTATAATCGCTATCGCTAAAGCCCTTATATAGCTTCCCTCGTTTTCCGCTTGAACCGCTCTTATATAGCCGTTCCGCAAAGTCCTTCAAAGTCGCCCTGCCTACGTACAAGTTAAGCCGCTCTTTAGCGCTACTCTCTGCCCGTTCCGCCGTACCGCCGTACCTTCTAGATCTCCGTCTACCTCTATATATCGTTCTTCTACAATAGAGACTTCTACTACTATAGATATAATCGGGAACATTACTATCCTAACAGACATCCTACTTAAGGGTCCTACGGATTAGCTAATCTAGAAGCGTTATATCGAAAGCGCTGCTATTACCCTCTACGTTTATAATATCGTTCGTTTCGATTAGAACGATATTACTAAGGAGGCGATACTTAGTAGTTTTTAGCCGCCCTCTACTACGGAGGCTATTGCTACGCTAATAGTATAAGACTAAGTGGAATAGCTTGCTAAGGTAACTACCTAGAACAAGAAGCTAGTTGCTACTTATAGTCTAGAGCCTATCCCTCCTTAACGCCCGAGTCTAGAGAGAATCCTTATCTAGTACTAAGCTAACTAGACTAGGTATACCGCTTAGTAACTTACTCTAGGTATAAGCGTTAATAAGAAGAACCTAGATACGCTACGTAAAGTCATTATCGCTACTGTTAATCGCGAGCGTTATAACGCTACTAACAAGACTAACCTTGCAGCGTAGTAACTTAGTGTACGTACGCTCCTCTATACTCTAGAACGCTAAGTTAGAATCTCGGATAATATAATTACTAATATAACCTACTAACGGTATCTCGCTTATCTTAAAGAGGCTAAGCAATCTAATATAGACCTACGGACCTAGATCGCTAACTACCGCTAGGCTTACTAACGTACTAAGGTAGCTAGTCTCGAGTATATTCGTAGTACTCTACCTGTTCTAGACTTCCTTTACGTAATTAAGGATCGTCTTATCCTAGAATAGGGTCGCCGCAAATATAACGTAGCAATTATCGATAACTACGTTAGAAAACCCCTTAAGAGCCTTAAGGACCTAATCTAAGCCGCCGAGACTATTATTAGCTATAGCAAGCCAGACTTTAACGGTAGCTTCGCTACTACTAAATCCACTAGTTCTAGCAAACGCTATAATTAGGGCAAGGGAGGTGAAAACCTTCGTCTACTAAGCCTAAGTACCCCTACCTATATATAATTTCTAATTACGTTTAGAAGCTAATCGACTATAATACGCTTAAATCTACGTTAACTAGGTTCAAACATCCAAAAGGCCCGGTTAGTCCCAAGTTCGTTTCGTAGATCTACAAACGGTTCGCTGAGAAAAAGTAGGATAACCTCCGTACCTAGCTCAAAAAGGAAGGTTAGGCAATTAAACCCTAGCCTATATCCCTGTCTAGCTCTACTTCGTCTACTAAACCGGGCTTTCCTAGCTGTCACGGGTCTAGCCGTGACATATGGCCGTATGGCCATTGCGGGCCGTATGGCCATTGTGGAGCGGTTGTGCGATGTGGGGCCTGCAGAGCCTG